>CM040241.1:261056576-261271239 GCA_022545495.1 Chrysanthemum lavandulifolium | reverse complement strand
TTCTCCCTCAATCAATGACGAGGTTGTTGATTGAGAGATAGAGATTTTGACAAATAAGTCCCGATGATTATCAAAAATAGAGATTGAGTTATTTTTCAAAGCATTTAGTTTTCACAGATAGAGTTTATAGAATCGAGCATAGGATTTGACAACATGGTAAAACATGGCTCGTTTTTTCTTTAAGACCGGTTATTGCCTCAAGATGACAATAAACCATTTCTCTCTCTCAAAAATATTTTTTGATTTTTTGATTTTTTTATTTATTTTTTTATTTTTTATTTATTTTTTTTTAAGAATTGAACAAAATCTAAAGTCCCGTGTCATTCTTTGAATGACAAAGACAAAGACCGTAGATATTATCGAACCGAGAAAAAACATGACAAAATGACAATATTTTTTGAAGAATTTTCGAATTTTTCGTATTTTTATGGATTTTGAAAGTTTTATAATTTTCTATTTTGTTTTTCTAATAACTATTTACAAGAGATAGATGAAGAAAGACCTTTACTCCTCGCCTTCCTCCTCGAAGACGCTTGAGAGTTTCTCGTTGAAGGCTTTTCAAACCAAGACGTGGAAGAATAAACTCAAACGCTCTTCGAAGAGCTTTGGTGAAGATGTCCGCTAACCGATATTCGACTCACAAAATATAGTTCCACCACACCTTTTTCCACTTGTTCCTCGATGAAATGATGTCGAATGTCGATATGTTTTGCTCTTGAGTGTTGAACGTTGTTGCATGAGAGAGCAATAGCACTTTTATTATCACAAAGACAGAGGGATTTTGTTGAATTCAAAGCCATAGTCGATAATCGAGATCTCATCCATAAGATTTGAGCACAACAAGATGACATGGCTATGTATTCACCTCCTGTAGAGGAAATAGAAGTACTCATTTGCTTCTTTGAAGACCACTCACAAGCTTATCACCCAAAACCGAGCACCTCCGACGCATTTCGACGTATCTTGACAACCTCGCATGATCAAGATCGCATAGGCCGTTAGTGACATACCGGTGTCCTTCGGTACCATAGTCCCATATTGATGGTTCCTTGGAGATACCGAAGACCCGCTTAATCGCTTCAAGGTGCTTTTTAGTAGGCTTAGCTCGGTATCTAGCACACATGCACACAGAGAACAAGATGTCCGGTCTACTAGCAGTGAGAAACATCGTGGATCCAATCATACTCCTATATTTCGCTTGGTCAATCATGATCCCCGAGAGGTCCTCATCTAGTTTGGTTCGGCAATCATGGGGTGTCAACAGGTCACTTGAATCAAATCCAAATTTCTTTAAAATCTCTCATGCATATTTAGATTGATTTATGAAGATGCCTCCGGACTTTGTGAAATTTGTAATCCCAAGAAAATGACATTTGTCCCATCATTGACATTTGAAACTTTGAACTCATTTCATTAGAAAACGATCACATTCCATTGGGTCACGAGGCAAAAATAATATCACAACATAAATTTGAACATGAATCAAATGTTTGCTCGGCTTCGGTGAATAATGTAGGATCAATCGCTCCTTTGATGAATCCGTTGATGTAAGAAACTTTGACAAGGTATCGTACCATGCCCTTGGAGCTTGCTTTAAACCGCATGAGCCTTCTTTAAACGATAAACGTGAGTAGGATGCTCTTGATTCACAAATCCTTCAGTTGGTCGACGAGACGACTTCTTTAAGATCTCCGCTCGTAAATGCCGCTTTACATCCATCCGATATACTACCATGTTCTTACTAGCAAGATTAGCCGAAAGATTCGATTGCCTCGATTCGAGCAACCGAGCAAAAGATTCTTCAAAGTCTATGCCTCCTTTTGACGATATCCTTTAGCAACTAATCGAGCCTTGTTCTTCAACACATCACCATGCTCATCAAGTTTTACTTTGAAGATCCATTTTAGGGCTATAATCATAGCACGCCTGAGCAGTGTACTAACTCCCATACATCAAGACGATCAAACTCATAAATTTCATCTTGCATAGCATTGAACCAGCCTATCTTCATTCATAGCGCTTTTAACATCTTTTGGTTCGATCTTAGATAGTACGGAGTTGAAGAAGCACCATAAGGCATCGGTTGCGAAGTTGCTTCCTGTTGATACAGACGAGAGGGATTACCAATGATGTTGTCTAATGGATGATCGTGAGTCCATTTTCCGAGGTGTTCATGTGGCATTTGTTGAGGAACCGAGGTAGTCGAGTCGATGTCTCCTCAAGAAGATGGTTCGATGATGATTCAGAGTAGCAAATATGTTTTCAAATGGAGCATCTTCGAGTCGCAAAGGGATTAACTTCATCATAGATGCCGTAAACATTACCATGATGTACATTTGAAGAATGATGATTTGTTGATGAGATCAAGGATTAGCAAAGAAGTGCTTCTTGACTTACGATATTGAAACCGATGGATTGACTTCATTCATCGGAATATGAGCATCCTCTGTTGTAGGATCAAGACCTCATTAGTAGTAGACTCATACAGCTTCATCAAACATTGGATCAAACAATTTCTTTACATCATCTTCGATGGAGGTACATATGGTGTTTCTTGAGAGGAGTTTGGAACAAGGGATGAACCAATAGGACTGCTTTTGAAGTGCGGGTCCCGAGCTGGAGTGTCCAGAGCCATTTGACCGGTCACCATCAAACGTAACGTGAATTGTTTCCATGATATTTCGGGTTCTTTTGTTGTAGATTCGGTATCCCTTTTGTTTGGTGCATATCCTACAAATACTCCAATGTCGCCTTTAGCTCTAAGTTTGCCCAAGTCTTAACCCTCATTAGTTGGATAGCACAAGGCACCAAACACACGAAGGAAAGATAGATTGGGTTTCTGTTGTGGACAAGTTCATATGGAGTTTTCCATGAATGGTGTGAATCGTGGAACCATTTTGTGTGTAACATGCAGTGGCAATTGCTTCACCCGTAGAAACATTGAACCTTTGAGTAAATCAAGATTGTTCTAGCAATTTCAACAAGAGTACGATTTGCCTTTCAACTACACCGCTCGTTGAGGGGTTCGTGGAACACTTCTTTGATGGTCGATTCCAACGCTTTCATAGAATTCACTAAGTTGTTTGTTGACAAACTCGCCCATTGTCTCTGCTCGATAATTCGACAGCTTTTGTTTAGTCTAACTCGCACTGCTTGATGAGTTTGATGATGATATCGTGAGTTTCATCCTTTGTCCTTAAGAACTTGACCTGTGAATCGAATAGTCATCAACCACAACTAACACATATTTCTTCCCAAAGATATTTTGCACCCTCATTGGTCCACATAAATCCATATGAATCATATGAAGAACTTCGTGATGAGTTAGTAGGTTTGGGTTTATGGGCATACTTCTTGCTTTTTCCTAATTGACATGTCGAACAAAGATGATCCTTTTCATACTTTAGTCTAGGTAAACCTACAACTAAGTCCTTTCTCGAAAGATCGTTGATGGTGCCAAGTTCAAGTGATTGAGACGACGATGCCATAACCATGACTTTGTTTTTGAAGCCTTTGATAACAAGCGATTGGTGAAGCTCTCATCATGTCATCGATAGAGATGGTGTAAAGGTTTGAGCCACGAGTTCCTTTCAACAGCTTCCTTACCATTAAGATCTCTAACGAAGGTGTATGTTTTCTCGAATGCTACTTCTAGATCGTAATCACGAATTGACCAACAGAGAATGATTATGACCTAAACCTTCCACATAATACACTGGAGATGACACTATCACCAACAACATAATCTCCATAACCCATAATAGCACCGAAATGATCATTACCAAATCTAACAGCCCCGATGAATTTGCTCACGGTTCATGAGCCGTGACCGTCTCCAAATATATGCTTGAAAAACTGAGTCCGTGTACCACGTAACGATTTGAACGATCTCGCAGCTTGAACATGCATAAGAATGGATAATCGGATAATTGGGATCCCCATGCAAGAATGGGTTCCATTTGGTTAGTAGCAACAGCTTGGACCACCCACATCGAAATAGAAGCACTCATATCGATACGGTGAGGTAATGGAATCATTGTGAATAGATGCAATACTAGTGTCTCAGATAGCCCTATTTATAGTGTGACCACTTCTTAAGGGAATAGTTCTACCAAGAGGCATCCATTTTCTAGTGGGCATTATCTCGATTGGTCTTATGACCAATGTATCCAATAAAAACCTATTCTCACGAATGTTCTTCCCGGGGTTTCCATTGTTTTCTAACTTTCTTTCGCTTTTGCCTTTTAGCCTTTTTAGCATGAATTTTAGCATTAACAATATTAATCGGACAATTAACATCATTAGGCATAACGTTGAAATCACAACCATGATTAGAAACAGACCGAGCACACATCAAGACAAGTTTTGCAAATAGTATCGAATTCGAATTAATTACAAGACGCTTATGGCTAATACTAGAATCAACACGATTCGCTTTATTCGATTCAAACTTAAGGTTCCTAGATTGTTCTTCTACTTTCTTCCAAAGGCACATTCTTAGCTTGAGAGGTCCTATCATTCCTTGTATTGTCTTGAGACTTTGACCGCTCCCTTTAATGTCACCGATTACTCCCCAGAGGAATGGGAACATTAGTTTGTTTTACTACTCTTTGCATCACTGCTTAGATGTGTCGATCGAACTACATGCAGTGCACTAAGGTTCACTTTCTTAACACTAGAGGTACGAGATTAGTACTCCTAGAAGGCACATTTGAGTTCACTTTCCTAGCATTGATGGATCTAAAATCGAACTACTCAATGGTACACTACTCCTCACATTCAAAACATTGGGAGTCGATTCCATATCATGTTTGGCCTTAGGCATTGAGCATGGAATCAAAGGGTTAACTCTCTCACCTAATGTCTTTGGGCATATAGTGATCAAGCATTCTAAGATTTCTTGAGATCGTTTGGCATATGAGCATGCATGTCCAATTGCATTATCATGAGGTTTCTCTAGCTTATCCTCTTCAACAATCTCACGCAGTATTCTAAGCAATCCTTAAGGGATGAGAAATATGTTTGAATGGCAAGTTTGTTGTTCCTTAGATGAGGGGACATATGTCACGGATAAAGCATATTTATTATCGAGCGAACCTTAGATACAACATTCTCCTCATTGATCATTGGCATTTTCCCTTTTCCCGACTCTTCGATTCTCGATTTTTTTTGCAATGAAGTTATTTGTTCGTTGTTTTTGTTACGAGTGACTTTAATTGATTCAAACAACTCATTGAAATGACGCTTAACCCTTTCATTTTCTTCTAGAAAACTTTCGCTTTCCTTTGTAAAGCATTTACTAGGTTTTGAAGATGAAACGTTTGAGAATTCTCGAGAATCTAAAGAAGGAGGCATTTGGGAGCTCATTATATTGTTCGCTTGGCCCTTTAATTGAGAGATTTGGGCTTTCAACTTTCGATCGTGTTGCACCGAGCTTGAATATGTTCATCACGCTTGTTAATTTGAAAACCGCATCAAACTCGAGCATCCGAAGATGTCTTGATATTTGAAGTTTTGACATTTTCTTTGAGATGTTGATATTTTAGTTGTAAATTAAAATACTCAACTTCTAGTTTAGAAAATGTTTAACCAACGTGTCGTGATCATCCGGATCAATTTTCTCGCTTAGTTTAGAATTAGTTTTTCAAGCTCAATGACACGATCATGGGAGACTTTCGTACCACAGATAATTCATGAAATTTGGAAGCATTAATAGAGCAATTTGAAGCGTTGAAAACACATCTTGAGCAACACATTCAAGAATAAGATTCTCATTTAATGTATGCGTGTTCTTTCTCTCAATCTCATTATATTTTAGTGCACGCTCATAATCACTAACTTCAAGAACCATTGCATCAAATTCCTTTTCCATACCCTTAATATCGCCTCTACCCCTTTAAGACTCTCAAAGTGATCTTTAGAAGTTTAAAGAAGGGCATGACCTCGCTAAATAACATTCTTTCATTTGTTCAAAACCTCTTTCACCTTCGCTATACCAGCTGGGAGTGATCCTTTTCTTGCAAGTTTTCTCAAAATCAACAAATAGTTGGAATATAACGATTGGCTAATTAATGTCTTGCTTTTAGTGGCAATTGTTCTAGGTACAAGATGCATAGGTGTATTAGAGGATACACGCTGTTTCAGGCATTTTCCGAAGGGAGGGTTTGTTTCTACAATATTTTCGACTCGCTTATCTAAATCCATTTTCCGAAGACTTGTTCGGAGTCAACAAAGTCCGAGGCTTAAACTTGTTCAAGGAAATCCGCTTTTCCTTCTTGTAATCATGAGGAGAGAAGATTATGTTTTTCTTTGCATTTGGGATCATTTTGCTTCTTATTCATCTTTTCCTAGTGATTTCATTTAATATCTTATCTTCCTCGAAGGCACTCAACGCAACTAGGTTTCCGCCTAGGTTTAAGGACTTCATTACCATCATAAATTACCTTGTGAGCATTTCTAGCCTTTTAATTACCTCTGGATTTGGTTCCTCTACAAGGGGAACGCTATGCTTATCGCTAGAACTCTATGCTTAGTGATCATGTGAAGCGATCGAATGGTGTTTCCTTGTAAATACAACTTGTTTTCAAGTTTGTTTTTCAAAGTTTTCAGATTAGAAAATCTCTCAAGAGTTTTGATTCCTTTGCATTAAATTCTTGCTTAAGCATTTTCACATTTTCTTGAAGTTCTTGTTTTTGCTTATTTGTTTTAGAAAGTTTTTCTTGCAAGGAATTTAATTCTTGTTTCAATACTTCTTCTCTAAACTTACTTTTTCTAATTATCGTACTCACTTGGACATCCATTTCCTGCTCACGAGTGGTCAACTCAAATTTTGCCCGTTGTTCATAAATAGCAACACGCTCCTTATAGGCATTTAGTTCGTAAATTATGGAATCATTAGAGCACATGCGGTGTATTCATCAAAGACATAGTCATTGTTGATCGCAGAAGATGCATCACTTGGTACAATTTCACTTTCACTTTGTTTCACGTATTGATCGTATGGGACAATATTGATATTACCCATATTTTCAATATTTGATTCAAAAGTTTCGCTTGGTTGTACTTTGTCATGCATCTGCTGCACATCAAGATCATCGTATAGTTTTAATACCTCGAGATGAGTTTGTCCTTGGATGTGCCACTTGTGGTGAGCAAGAGATCTTGGGAGAAACCATTGGAGAGATGCTAGCCATAAAGATTGTGTGTGCGAGGGTCCATCATCTACATCGTAGTCGTAAGCATCACGGTCACGACTTGAAAGGCATTCGATGATTGTGACCTATCTCCCGAATAGGTCGCTCATCCACATCTCGCATCATAGGTCTTTGCATTGCCTCAAGAAGAAACAAAGAATTCCTCTTCATCCAACGCAGCACCATTGTCCCGAGCTTGTGCCAAGAACATCTTATCTCAAGTAATCAAAGATTCGAGGACGCTTTGGAGATGTGCGCCTTGCAATGTGACCATCACCACCACGCTTGTAGCATTTGATTGGCTTAGGTTGACCTTGGTTACCATTTCTTCCTCGATTCGTTTCCAACATAACCTCTCCCACTCCACCTCTTCCCCGATCATATCTTTCCGAATCGGTTGCACCACGATCCTTCCATCTTTAACAAAGGGCTTGATTATGTGGGTTAGATGCGCTCAAGGTTGTTGTTGGTTTGTGGGAGAGAATTCATGTTTTGACTAATGAGTAGAGCTAGTTGATTAACGATGTTATCCACGCTGCATCAAAGATCGCCTTGTTTGAACATAGGATCGTGAATGAGTTTGTGATTACCATTACCCAAGGGTATGACTTGTGATGCTTTGGTTGTGATTCCAATGTTTGAGTAGAAAGTCGTTGAGTCATTAGACTAACTTGTCTCTCCTCGTTGGTTTTGAACCGATTGAGAATCAATTTTCAAACATGGCATGTCTCTCATTCTCAAGGAGGAAGGCATAGAGTTGCTCATAGTTTGTATTCTTCAATCCTTTAGTGAGCTTCACACCGTGACAAACTTGTGCCATTCGGGATTCATGTTGTTCACAAACTTTGAGTTCAAATTGAATGTTAGGCATAGTCATTCGATGTTTCTCATGTCATTCACTAACTTATGAAATCTCACATAGTACTCATAGACACTCTCATCCGGTTTCATCTTGAAATGCTCAAATTAAATCATAGAGTTGTGATTCTCTGCCTTCCATGGTTAATTCCGAACACGAGAGAAGCATCTTTACATTGTCCCAAACAACCTTTGCATCGCAGTTATGATTGATCGCCTTGTAGATGTCTTTAGAAGACCTTGAAGGACAATGTTTGAAGCCACGATATCTCGCATCGAATCTCTTTTCTCCTTATCATCAAGCTCATCATACATCTTAGGTCCGTCCATTCCGTAAACGGAGTACCATCTTCATTAGTATCAAGTATGTCTCTAGTCGTCTCAACACGATATGGTCCTTCATCAATGGATTTGAGAATGTTGACACCATTTCCTTTCCAAGACAATACAATCTGATTCGTTGAGCCCAAGAATCGTAGTCGGCCTGTCAAGCATGGGTGGATTTAGTATCCGAGCCACCGCTTGAACATCCTCGGCAACAAGGGAGATGACAGTAGGGACGTTGGTAGACATGTTAACAGATTATACGGGATTTTATAACTCAATGATTAAACCGGAAATAGATTCTTTCACGGATTTTACTAAATCAAGAGAAAACCGTAAACAATCACTCAAGTCGCTAGATGATAAAGCTCTAAGTCGCTAGGAACTAATTCGCTAGACAACCAAGTCGCTAGAATCCCAAGTCGCTAATGTAGACAAAGAAGTCGCTAAGTAGTAACTCGCTCTTAACCACGTCGCTAGCCAAATTTTGGCAGCATTGCCACTCAGTCGCTAGAAACACAAGTCGCTAAAGAGCAACTCGCATCGATCAAGTCGCTACCATTAGTCGCTACCGTAGTGGAGATTCCACTACTTGTACTTTAACTCGCTAGATCTAACTCGCTAGATTTAACACGTAACTCGCTACAATTTTGTGAAGCAAGTCGCTACAAAGAAAACTTATCCGTGAACTAACTCGCTACCATGAAAACCATATAAACATCACTTTTCAATCCAAAACAACCCAACCAAGATGATTCAAGCTTACCAAATGAAAACCCGAACACTTTTGATGATTCTAAACACAAAAGTACCAACAAAATTCAACCTTTAACACACGAAATCAACCAAATGATGCAAAACCACTAAACCTTTTCAAACTCAAAACCACCTAAAACCACTATAAATCCAAAGATGTGCAAGATATGATCAAACCATGGCTCTTGATACCAATTGTAAGATATAGCTTTTCACATACACATCAAACCATAACACAAAGTAGCATATAGATGGAATTCTAGAGAGAAAGTTAGAGGTTTAGGGAACTTAGTGAGAGAAAGTGAAAGATATTATTATGAGCTCCAACTCTCACCTTGGAAGGTAGAGAGTATATATAGTCTTACATAACTCGCCACACTTTGGGTCATGGATCGTGCATACAGCTGGGTAAAGACCCGTCTGTCCTCCACGGTGTTACTTAACTAAATTACTACTTAACTTAAAAGAACTACGACTACGAGCTTTCTAACGATTACATATGCTTGAGGTGACCGACTCTTTAATACCGGAATTTCTAATTCCTAACAAAAACATGCCACTAGAACAAAAGTGGATTTGGCTACACCGAATATGTGTGACGATATACATATAGTCACACATGATTTTTCGGCCGTGTGTGACTAAAGGTCGCAACCATAGGTACTGTGGTCACGTGTTTGACTTTTTAGTCTCTATTGCAAAAGAGTAACCAAAATCGTAACATGTGTGACTAATTAGGTACAAATTTTGTTTGGATTAATCCGTATTAGTGACCATAAACACTGCATAGTCACACAAAGCATGTTTCTTTTGGGTATTTAGTCACATACAATTAAGCATAAAGTGGCCAAAAGTGTTAATAAGTGTGACCATATGTTGTTTAAGGTGAAGAAATATGTCTTTTGCGTGACTAATGATCATCCAATGGCCACTTGAATTTTTGTTTGTGTGGCCTTTTGTAACATTTAGTCACACAAAGCATGTTTGTTTTGTGTATTTAGTCACATACAATTAATCATAAAGTGGCCAAAAGTGTTAATAAGTGTGACCATATGGTGTTTAAAGTGAAGAACGTGTATTTTGTGCGACTATTGATCATCCAATGGCCACATGAATTTTATGTTTGTGTGGCCTTTTCTAACATTTAGTCACACAAAGCATGTTTGTTTTAAGTATTTAGTCACATACAATTAACCATAAAGTGGCTAAAAGTGTTAATAAGTGTGACCATATGGTGTTTAAAGTGAAGAAATGTGTGTTTTGTGTGACTATTGATCATCCAATGGCCACTTGAATTTTATGTTTGTGTGGCCTTTTCTAACATTTAGTCACACAAAGCATGTTTTTTTGGGTATTTAGTCACATACAATTAATCATAAAGTGGCCAAAAGTGTTAATAAGTGTGACCATATGGTGTTTTAAATGAAGAAATGTGTGTTTTGTGTGACTATTGATCATCCAATGGCCACATGAATTTTATGTTTGTGTGGCCTTTTCTAACATTTGTCACACAAAGCATGTTTGTTTGTGTATTTAGTCATATACAATTAAGCATAAAGTGGCCAAAAGTGTTAATAAGTGTGACCATATGGTGTTTTAAGTGAAGAAATGTGTGTTTTGTGTGACTATTGATCATCCAATGGCCACATGAATTTTATGTTTGTGTGGCCTTTTCTAACATTTAGTCACACAAAGCATGTTTGTTTTGGGTATTTAGTCACATACAATTTAGCATAAAGTGGCCAAAAGTGTTAATAAGTGTGACCAAATGGTGTTTAAGTGAAGAAATGTGTGTTTTGTGTGACTATTGATCATCCAATGGCCACATTAATTTTATGTTTGTGTGGTCTTTTATAACATTTAGTCACACAAAGCATGTTTCTTTTGAGTATTTAGTCACATACAATTAAGCATAAAGTTGCCAAAAGTGTTAATAAGTGTGACCATATGGTGTTTTAAGTGAAGAAATGTGTATTTTGTGTGACTATTGCTCATCCAATGGCCACATGAATTTTATGTTTGTGTGGCCTTTTCTAACATTTAGTCACACAAAGCGTGTTTCTTTTGGGTATTTAGTTACATACAATTAAGCATAAAGTGGCCAAAAGTGTTAATAAGTGTGACCATATGGTGTTTTAAGTGAAGAAATATGTGTTTTGTGTGACTATTGCTCATCCAATGGCCACATTAATTTTATGTTTGTGTGGCCTTTTCTAACATTTAGTCACACAAAGCATGTTTGTTTTGGGTATTTAGTCACATACAATTAAGCAGAAAGTGGCCCAAAGTGTTAATAAGTGTGACCGTATGGTGTTTTAAGTGAAGAAATGTGTGTTTTGTGTGACTATTGCTCATCCAATGGCCACATTAATTTTATGTTTGTGTGGCCCTTTCTAACATTTAGTCACACATCGAATTAAGCAAACTGTGACCAAAAAGTGTTAATAATTGTGACTATATGAATCTTTTAGTCACATATAAGAAATCAATATATATCAAGACAAATTCAAATATATATATATCTCTATATTATATATAACAGGAGGCGTTACACGTAGATAATGCCACGTAACGCCACCTATATATATATATATATATATATATATATATATATATATATATATATATATATATATATATATATATTCAAAATATATTCAAATACAATAAAATTGGAATGTATATAAAATTTTAATGTCGTACATAATAAAATTCTCAATTATTTAACGACTTCCGACTCTTGATCTTCTTACCTTCCTTTTGCATGGCATCACTAGAGACGAGCGCCGGTTGTAATTTAGGTGCGCCTGTTCTCACCAATCGCTTTATGGTACTTGGTGGTGTTACCAGAGGAAACAAAAGCCGGTGTATCAAACACTGAATTAAATATGAAGAATGATATATGTAGGTTTATAAAACACATGCATGTATGTACCTTTTCATCAAAACCACTTGATCCTTTGGCCATGCATAAAACCACCCATCGCATTCTTAACTGCTTTGAAACCGTTACTTCCTACATCCGTATGCATGCCGCATCCACTAAAGAGTTTTCAATAGACACTCAGAGCAATCCTTTGGGAGTGGTTTGTTATGAAGCATTTGTTTTCCATCGCTTTATACACGGTACCCTCCGCAATAATAGTTGATTTCTTTAAGTGCCACAGCCGCACTTAATTACCTAAAAGATAGTTTGTTGCATGTATATATGTATCAAGAATTAATTAAACTAAAGAACATATGAAAATGTTTAAATACATACTTGTGGTAGTAATTGTTAATGGAGACTCATTTTCTTGTGATTCGGAAAGTTGACGTGAAGAATTCTTTCGCTTTGATCTAGTCGATTTCTTAGATGCGATGATTTAAGAGCCCCCTATATATATAATACACGGTAAATAATACATGTATGTAGAATTCAAAATCCTGTGGGGATGATTTATTACTTACACTTATTTCCATTTCCTTTTCCAAAGTTGCAAGTCCATTAGACTTCTCAATGCTCGCAATTTTCTCACGTCCGAAGAACACGTGTTCCGCATCCTCATCAAGACCGCTATTTATAAGATTAATGTTCACCGGAGACACCGAAATATAAATTGTTTAAGAATATCGCAGCAGATGTTTAAAAGGGTAAAAAGATGGAATGTTACTTTCTTATTTCTTACTTCCGTTTGTGTCAATGGAGTTGAAGTTGACCGCAATCGCCCCCTTTGCGCACCCAATTGTTTCATCAAACTCAGACACGCCTCTTTTCTTGACGTTGGCGCCTCTCATTATCAAGTTCACTTTGAAGTAACACCACTCTTTCATCGATGCTTGTCCGATTCGAGGCGATCAAAATACCTCTTGTAGGTTACTCCACCTCCCACCCTCTCGCATATCCTCCCTTTTCCTTACCTAATACAAGCATCATGGCATCGCCCATGATCAAGCTTCAATATTCCTTGTTTGATCTTGTCGTCCGCTTTTCTCGCACACACAATATGGGAAATAGGTTATTTAATTCTACCAAGATAACTTGTAACTAAAAGTATTAACTAAAACACTACCAGTATTAACTTATAACTAACGCTTTAACTAATACAAGAGAGCGATTAACTTATAACTAAACAAATATAATAATAAAATTTGCGGTCAAACTTACAAATTTTTCTCCCACCGATCCGATATCATCATCGTGATATTCTCCGCCTTTTTCACCCTTCCTTTCAACCACAGCTGTACCACGCGGTGGTTCTTCATCCGTTCAATTTCTTTACTCTCGATCTTATAAACATCAAGTACATACAAATGTAAGATAAATGAATATAAACGAAAGTATGATGCTATTAAATGCAAATGTGCAAATGTTTATCGTTACCATTTTTTCTATCACACGGGCGTATCCACCTCGTCCCATTGTATGATCATAAATGACTTGGAACGCGACACTTTAGCTTTTGTCGATCTCACCTTGCAACACAAAATCATACGGCGTTTAGATGTAGTAATGTCGATAGTATACAACAAATACATATGGAAACATATGAAAAGGTGAAAGATATTTGAACTTGAATAAAATGACTAATTAACACCTTGTATTCCTCATTTGGTGTGTAGTTTACAAAATTAACCCAATCTTCGGCTTTTATAATTGCACTATACTTTGCCGGACTTCATTTAGTTTGAAATGGTATTTTGGTTGGGCAATATGTAGTTTTGTATCAATTACATTATGAAATTTCTTAGAAGTTGACCAAGACGATTCATTATCGCCTTTCGACCGTCAAGTCAACATCAAAATATAGTCGCAAAGATTAACAAATTGTTGTTAATTAGTTGCACATACCGTAAATGCAGAGATAAACTTATTAACACCTTGTACCTACGACACCAAGCCACTATTAGTTATAAAAAGTATATGTGTACCGTGATTTCGTCCCACATTTTATCTCTTGCTTCGAATCAACCTTCCTCCGTGTTAGAATCACGACACATATATGCTCACGAACCAAATCACCCAAAAACTCGAAAACGATGCTCGCTTTTTCCTAATAACCTATCCAAAGGCATCAAGGTTACACCGACCTTTATTCCGCCTGCTTTTCCATATTCCTGCGAAACTTAACTAACCTAGTTATGCCCTCTTAACAACATTCGCATTTGAATGGTTGTTTTCAAGATCCTCACCCTCATCCGAATACGCCTATGATTCATATTCTAAAGTGTTTTCATTTTCACGATCATAATAAACCAAATCATCCGGATAATTGATTTGCGTTGCCATGATTCGTCGAAGTAATGTGTTAAAGAAAATTAGTAAACTTAATTGGTAAATAATGGTGTAAAATTGAAGTTCGTTGTTTTGCTTGAAGCCCGATTTATTGGAGTAAAATTAGGGCTAATGATGGGCGATTTTTCAATTAAGGAAACCATAATTTTCAAAGTAATTTTAAAATTTTGGCTAAAATTTGGCTCCAAATTTGATAATTTTAAATGTGGCTCCAAATTGATAATATAGCATTTAAATATTTAATTTGTGGCTGCAATTTAAATATGAATTAGAAAATCTAAGTTTTGAAAAATCAAACAATTTTGAAACCAAAACACCCACGATGTAAATGGTGCTTACCCACATCCCAAACACCCATATTACTTCAAACCACCGTGTCAAAAATACATATAATCTGCAGATACACTAAAATCACCACATGGCGATGCAAATGAACAAAGAAAAGCTAAAATGGACTTAAACCAACTAATTAAGCAACTATAACTAATAAGGTTCGGATAAACAATTAAGCACAAAAATAGGCACATCAAACCAAGAACTGCGATACATCAATGACCCTAAGACCTTACTTTAAGCCTATAAATAAGCTATTTATAAGCAATTAAATAAGCTCTAACATCCTCAAGCAACAAAAAATTAAGAAAACATGTAAATGCAATTAACTTAAAGCAAAACAACAACAAAAACACCCTAAATCTAGTGGTTCAATAAAAATAATTGTCATGAACAAAGGCTCCACTTCTAAACTTCATAATCATCATAAAAATTGACAACAATCTAAAATTGAACATCCTAATCCTACAATAATACATTCTACCAAGTGTGAATATGAACTTAAACACCACAACCAATTCCTAAATTCAAAACAACATGAAAAAAGATGAAACAAACTAGCGAACACATTACTTATATTAACAAACATATTTAGCATTCGTATGGATAAACCATCAAAAGATCCATACATATTCCATTGTTAATATATCTACATACCATCCCATTAAACCAAGACATTAGACATTAGACATTAGACATAAACATATGACACTAGAGCAAAAGAAAACATCCCATTCCATAGCGAGAAACCCTTCAACCATTCATCGCCTGAATTTGTTCTTCCTTGGTATCGATTTCCTCCTAAGATTGAGTAATGAGATCATTCAACCCCTGCAGCTTAGACCTCGCAGCCTCCCTGTCATCCCTAAGATCCATCAAAGTGTAAGGACCTAATGTTTAAAAACGGCACACTAATTCCTTCTTCTTTTAAACTATGCCTATAAATTAGGGGTGTTGATCCGTTCGGTTATCGAGTTTTGTTTTGTTAAATCGGTTATATTTTTATTTTGGTCAACACAAAAACCGAAACGAACCGAACTATAAATAAACCAAAGCGAACCGAAAACCGATTATGAATTAAGTTCGCTTCTTGGGTTGACCCGAAATTAAGCTCGATTCTTGGGTTGACACATATGGTTTTAAACCGAAAATGGATAATTAAGTTCGCTTCTTGAGTTGACACAAAATTATTTACATTTTAAGCCATGGCTTCCATAATTAGCAACCTACAAACATAATGTTTGAGTAAATGGGACAAAACGCAAAACAATTTGAACGGACGAATGTGTAAAAACTTATACAAACGGACTACAAGATGAAAAACCGGTAAACGTGCAAACACGGACGAAAACTCAGAAACAAAAGCGGGGCGTATAAAACCAATTAAAAGGGAAAATACGTGAAAACGGACCAAAACGTATTAAAGCAGATGAAAACGTGTATAAACGCATTTAATCGTGTAAAAGTGTAAGAAAACGAAAATTTCTTATAAACGTATTTAAAATGGGTAAAACGAATGAAAACGGGTAAATGGGACGAAAACGTGCAAAACAAATTGAAACGGACGAATGTGTGTAAAACTTATACAAACGGACTAAAAGATGAAAAACCGGTAAAAACGCAAACAAAAATGGAACGATAAAAAACCGATTAAAAGGGACAAATACGTAAGAAAACGGACCAAAACGTATTAAAACAGAAAAACGTGTATAAATGTACAAATCTGTGTAAAAGTGTAAGAAAACATATGAAAACGGTTGAAAAATTCTTATAAACGTACGAAAAATGGGTAAAAACGGATGAAAACGGGGTAAATCGGTCGAAAACGGACGAAAACATATGTAAAACATATGAAAATGTATGAAACGTTTAAAAATGTACGTTAATATGTAAAACATATAAAAAAGTATTCAAACGGACGGAAACATGAAAAAACTAGCGAAAACGTGTAAACACGGACGAAAACCTGTAAACAAAAATGGAAACGTATAAAAATAGATTAAAGGGGACAAAGACGTACGAAAACGTATTAAAACAGACAAAAACGTGTATAAACGTACGAATGTGTGTAAAAGTGTAAGAAAACGTATGAAAACGGGCGAAACAAGTCTTGAAAAAAGTAAACAACCCCTAACTCATATAGTATGGCTAAACATATGTGTCAGCATCCTATTGGGGACAACAGGAGGACCCACTTCTTCACATCTATACTACATATAAAGACATCATAATCCAAAATATAAAATAACGAGGCTACAAAAACCCGTGCTGTAATCGATTGGGTAAGGGTTGAATGTATCGTGTTTTTACGTAATATTGTATGCAAGTAGTTACATGTAAGGTATTGCAATTGATGTTATCATAAGTTTTGTATTTTAAGTAGTCTATTTAATATCTTAATAGCGATGCACGGAACTATATCCAAGTTTTGATTGCCTAATGTTTGAGTAAATTCTTTGAGTTGTTATCGTCATGGTCTTTATGGTAGTAATTTTGATTACGCAATAGGTCGGAGGTAAATTCTTGTTGCGTAATGTTGTTGTAACCTTGTCGGGTAATGTTTACGCGGGTTTCGTTATGCAAATTTGCATGGTTCGCAAATTAATAACCACCGCATTCATTGTTTACCAAAGTTGTAGTGTCTATAAAGCAAGATTAGTCTTCTTCAGTGCTACTGTAGATGACTACATAGTAATGATGACTAACTTTAATTTTGGTCAATGTGCTACATTGTAAAGATGACTAACTTTGATTTTGGTCGATGTATTGCAGTTGACATGTAACTAATTTTCAAAATTTTGATTACAATATGCAATTTTATTTTATTTTTCCTCCTGAACAAAATTAGATATGTAAATTTTAATACCCAGCTTCTTGATTAACCATAAATTTGTATTAATATTTTTGTTATAAGAAGTTGAGATAATAAACCTTTTAGACATGTTTAGTCATTAATTTAAAATTAAAATGTGTATATAGGGGCTAGTTGTAACCACCCGCACTTTTCCGGATATTTTTTCCGAGAAAATTAAATGCTTTCGATTACAAACTTTCCGAGCTCATTTGATGTTAAAGCGAGAGTCATATCGTGAAACGTAGATTTTAGACACAACGCTGCACCAAGACTGTCAGTAAACTCGTAAAATCAATTTGATTTGTTCATTATTTTAGTTTGCTAGAAATTGGTCGTAAAATACTCATTTTATCGAGAAAATGATTACATGCACGCAATGGCGCAAGTTTGGTGATTTGAATCGCTAGTTTACTAGTCCAAATGAGCCCCAAATCGTTATCTCGTGAAAGATTACAAAAGCGCATAAGTGGCCCCGGAAAGAAGTTTCACACCACCTGCATTTGGAAATTTTCAATTTTGGTCCCTCATGGTTAATAAAACCCAATTAGGGTTTCATTTCAAGAATATCATTTTCTCGCACCTCACTCCTTCCCCTCTCTAGGGTTTCTGCAGCCGCCGCCCACTTCACCGGCGCCACCCCTCCTTCCGGCAACACCACCTTACTACACCATCACCATCAACACAAACGGCACCACCATCATCCTCAAGGGTCAGTTTGGTTAAGCTTTAGAATCGGGTTTGTTGAGAAGAGATCGTGTTAGGGTTTCGTGGGTTTGTTTATTCGTGAATATTACTGACCACCCAAGCACCACCTCACCGCCACCACCATCATCTCGCGCTCTCTTTCTTTTCTCTCTCTCTCGTTTCTGTTGGGTAAGTCGACTCACAAACTTCCTTTGATGTTAATCTTTTCAGTTCAAAACCGTTTGGAAAACGCTCTTTGTTAAGGTTTCGTGGATAAAGGTTGATTAAAAACAGTTTTATTTATGAAACCGTGTGATAATCTGAGAGTAAAAACGAGTTTAAAATGTTTTGATTAATGATAACCTTGAAATGTGGTGGTAACAAAAATGGTATTTGCTTTTGATTTTGCGTACGGGTCGGGTCGACCTGGTTGTTGTCACATATTTGCCTCGTATCGGCTTATTGTGGTGTCGCGTGTTCTTGTGTGAGCTTATTGACCATACGAGCTTGTGAGGATTGAATATGTGTTAAGTGTTCGTGTTTGTGTTATCGGGTTCAGTCCGCATAAAAGCCAACACCAGGAAGTGTTGCGCTTGCGTCCCTAGTTCGACCAACACCTACGGGGTGCTAGTTTGCGTTTAATCTCGGTTCACAGGAGTTAAACCACCAAAGCAGTACTTGTTATGTCTCGTCGTGGTCCTGGTTTGGGTTAGTTTTGAGTTGGCTAGGACCCGTTCAGTTTGGATTTGACCTCGTTTGTTCATTTAGTTTTACTAATCGAGTTGTGGTGTTTCGGCCACGCGGCGAGTCTCTTGGTTACAGCTTTCATGGTTTGAGTTAATATTATTATTGTTACCATTAAGTTTGTGATAGAATATGGGTGGGTTGATTTAAAAATGTGTTATACTCAAATTAATATTTATCATATATCGGTTATCCGAACTAACGTTAATTATTGGTTTCGCCTCGTGATAATGGTATGTTTCGGATTATATTGGGAGTTGTGACTTGGAAATGGGTATGCGTAGCATGATTCGACAAGAGAAATGTATAATTGAAACTATTATTTCGGATACTAATGGGAAAAACGGTAACAACAATTAAAAAAGATAACAATAGTTAAGGGATATATTGCAACACATGAGGCATTGATTTCTTGGACTCATTTACGAGCATTGTGGCGTATATATTGTTGGACAAGGATTGGACGTATTGGATTTACGGTATTAGTTATTTAGATATTATGGACCCTTTGGTACACGCGACGGAAGGGTATTTTAGACTCATAAGAGTTTAACATATCTAGACCCGAACTATACAAACGGTCGATAAAACTAAACAACTAATATATACGCGAATGATATGTTCAATTGTATATTATAAATTGTAACATTTGACGAATTGGAAAACTTAATGATAAATTTTATATTATTCAAGAGTCATTATGACTTGGAAATGTCTTATAAATGGGCTCTTCATGCCAAAATTCCGTAAAATCTTTTATAAACTTAAATCATTATGATTTCTTAATATCTTAAAAACATTTTCAAAACTTATACGTTTTAACGATATATCAACTATTCGGGATTATAGGTAAACACTGAAACTTACCAATCAACTTACTTGCTTGTCATAGTTATGAGTCATTATTTCCTCAACGTCTTTCTTATCGCTTTCTACTCGAGTTGAGTCATGGTCAATATTACTTGACTATTCCTTATAATGTATTGGGATATACATTATGCTTTAGCGTGATTTATACTTTTGGCGTGAGTTGTATGTCGAGTCTTGATTTCTTACCACCACACGAAATGTTAAAAACTAAACTTTTTGAGATATTGATACTGGAATTTTTGGAAACGTTTGATACGAATAATCCACGAAATCTAAGACACGTTGTCTTTCGGATATTATATCATTTTACTCTTTGAGACGTTTTTGAGATAATACGTATACTATTAGGTCGTGACGATGTAGTACCGATGTACTTGTACCCTTTGGATATCGTTGTGCTTTACTTGTGAGACTGTTGTGCTTTGATCACTAATGCCAGTTGTGATTCTTGCGTTACCTTGTATCGAGGTGAGTTCATGGCCCCTACTTTTACTTGCTTTTAAACTGTTTTGGGGGAGAATACATGCTCGTTTTTATTAAATGCAAATGCTTGATTTATTGGAATAAGCTGTTATTACTTGGTTTGATGAAATGCGTGATATGGTTTAAATATGTTTTTATGTGGACACAAGTGCTTGAAAACTGTTTTGATTGGACCTGTAAATGTTTTGTAAGCTATTACGTGCTACGTTAAGGTTAAAAACCCAAGCGTTGTTATGAATTGTTACATCCTGGCTCAGGATGGTGCGAATGTTATGGATAGATCTATTGGGAATGGCCACCCCGTCTGGACTTTGGTTGCCCAACTTGCCAAGGACTTTACTTGGATTTGTGGATGCACCAACTTGCCATGACGTATAACATGTCGATTGTTAGTGTGTTTAGAGATAGTCACGGCTCGTGCTATCTAGTGATGGTTTCATGACTTAACCTGCGTAATAGTTAAGCTTGCGTGACACTATATTCGTTGTAGTGTTTGATTTTGACATGGTCCAGTGGTTGTTTATGAACTATTTTGTTGATAAATATTTTGATATCATTAATTAGGCGGGTTATGCCTCGGTTATATTTGACTTGTTTATGAGAATTGTTTTGCACTTGAAAACCTTGTGGTCCACTTTTCTATTCTTTTGCTTAAAGGTAAACCTTGTTTTCGCGACATTGCGGGCGCCACAATGATCGAAAGGATCTTTTGAACTCGCAATACTTTTATGAAAACCTATGAACTCACCAACCTCGTGTTGACACTTTTAGCATGTATTCTCAGGTATTGAGGCGATTGTTTACTTTTGGAGGTGCTTGAGCAATGGCATGGCATGGTCATAGACGGCTCTGATATTTGTATTTGGGGACCGCTTTATTTATTATGGGCCTATTTCCGCATTAAATTTTATTGTAAACATTGATTTTATTAAATAAATGAGTTTTCTTAAGAAAAACCTTTTACTCTATGCTTGTGTTGTGATCTTGATTAGTAGCACCCAAAACTTGTATGCTTCCGCTAAAACCCGATTTTTGAGGTGTTACGATTAGTATCGAGCCTAGGTTATAGAGAACCGGGTAAATTTTCAAAACCTAGACTATAACCACTTTTATGAAAATTTTACCCTATGACCGACACGTGCCTGCCTGCCAAGCTGATGCCTCACTGGTGACTTTGATTGCTAATATATTTGATGAGATGTGTGCCTTACTATTGGATGAGTATATCCATTTATCTTTCGGTATCTGTTATAAGTATCTTCGACATACTTATGTTTACACATCGTATCTGTTGTAGCGTTACGTCTCTTTCCCTGCACAATCTCATCACTCGTCCTTGCGTGTGGACACTTGTTTTAAGCTTTTGAAAATGGATTTTGTAAAGTGAAAGACATGAGGCTAGAGTAACTAAGTCAAGTATATCAAAAATTCATTGAACCTCGGGTGAATATAGACTGATCACCTATATTCAACCAGGGACAGTGGGACATAGCCTGATCACCTATGTCCGACTCAGAGATGAATTTTGTGATACTTGGAGTAGTAATAATAGAATTATGTCCGGCTGGTTTTTGGTTTGATTTCGGGAAATGGAAAAGTTTTGGTGTGTGTATACGAGCATGAAATTTTATAAAAGATTTCCTTCACACACAACACACTGGCATCACAAATTGTTGCTTATCGCGATATCCTTCCTTTGTTGTGAATCGACAATCGTCTCCGTCTAATCATTATTTGACTTCTCATTATTTTTGGAATCGTTGGAACTGTAAGACCTTGTTTTGCATCGGGTCAGGTTAGACCCGATTGATCACAAGTTTGCAATTGGGTTGCGTGAAGTTGTAATAAGCTCATCGGGCTTCTTGGAATATTTGGAATCGATCTTGGTTACGTTGAATTTGGATTGTTAGATTCTGCGATTTTGGTTCTTACGGTAAAAAGGGATTCGTTTATTCTCGTGATTTTGTTTTGGTCTTGTTGTAGACGCCTCTACTCCAAACCTTATCTTCGATCGATGATTATTCCATTGATCTGTTCTTTTGATGTTGCACCTTGCGCTCTATCGATGTGTATGCTTTTAGCATAACTTTTTGGAACTATCGTCGTTCAATTGTATTTAGAATTTGTTTGATATCGATTGGTGGTCGAATTTCTTTTGGAAATTACGACGTTAGATTTGAATGATGTATCTTTCTGCGTTAAGTATTAAGTGCACTACGGAATCAATCTATTGATTTCTAGTTGTAATTAATGCTCTCCTTCAGAGTCGTACTCTGAATCTGCTTAACACTCTTTTCGACGGAGATTCTGTTGGCCCAGCAGAAACCTTAAGACTTTAAGGAGTAAATTGAACCGCGATCCTTGGAGCTGTCGTCTAATCCTACGCTTGCCCTTTGGGAATATCTGTTATCCTTGCTACCTCCTTATGATATATTGAGCCCTGCCGCTATTGTCTTTCAAACTGCGTTCAACTTTCCGACAAATCATTCTGTGGTCACCCTACAAAATGTTTTGGTGGCCAGATATGAACTGAAACACGAAGTGAATTCGCGCCTCTATCCGGGTAATCGTTGGTCGTGTCACCAAACCTACTCGGTTCCTACTAATCAAAGCGGACACTATAGACAACTTTGCTCACTCACGTAAAGGAA
The DNA here is from genome assembly GCA_022545495.1 of Chrysanthemum lavandulifolium. NCBI lineage: Eukaryota > Viridiplantae > Streptophyta > Magnoliopsida > Asterales > Asteraceae > Chrysanthemum > Chrysanthemum lavandulifolium. The sequence goes on along the minus strand of CM040241.1, from coordinate 261,248,214 downwards.
ACTGTTGTACATTATGGATTGCCGATTTCTATCACCTCTAATCTGATAATCGTTTCACATCAAATTTCTGGTCATCACTCCAAGAGCCATGAGAACAAGTTGTGGTATGAGTACTGGGTATCATTCACGGACTGTTGGCTGGAGTAAAAGGACCATCCAAATGTTTAAGGACGTGTTGCGTATCCGCGTGATCGATTTCAGCAATGGTTGGGGTAGACACCTCCCATTGGATGGAATCTCTTATAACTATAGCCACGTTGTACGAGGCACTTTATGGTTGAAAATGTCACTCGATAATTTGTCGAATCGAAGTGGGGGATACCCAACTTTCTATCCTGAATTTGTTCAGATCAAAAGCAGAATGCAAATTGCTTGCGGTCGTCAGAAGGACTGTGATTGAAAATGATGGAAATCTTGAAGATTCCATGATTGGAGACAAAGCTGTGCTTAAAAGTCTCACCATGGAATTGTGTGATACGTTTCATAAACGTGGAAAGTTTAATCTTCGTTGTGTTGATCCTTTTTAAGACTCTTGCTAGAGTTGGACTAGTGACTTAGAGACTTGAGCTACCGCCAGAACTTAACTATTCATGACGTTTACATGTGCGTAATTTGAGGTAATGCCTCGCTGTTGAAGGAAATTGTTGTCCTTGCTGGAAGATATCCATATCGACGAACGCCTAAACTGTGTTGAGGAACCTATCGAAATCATGAACCGTGAGGTCGAATGACTAGAGCAAAGTCGTTTTCCTATTTTTACCGATCAGTGGAAACTCTAAGAAACATCCTGAATTTGCGTGAGAATGTGAAAATGGAATCTTGAGAAAGTATCTATATCTCTTTTCAAATCTAACGGATAACTCGAATTGAATCGCGAGGACGCGATTCCGTTAAGGAGGGAAGTCTGTAACCACACGCACTTTTCCAGATATTTGTTTTCCGAGAAAATTCGTCTGTTTTCAGTTACAAACTTTCCTGAGCTCATTTGATGTTAAAACGAGAGAGTCATATCGTGAAACGTAGATTTTAGACACAACGCGTACCGGCACAACTGTAAACTCGTAAAATCAATTTGATTTGTTCATTATTTTAGTTTGCTAGAAATTGGTCGTGTAAATACTCATTTTATCGAGAAAATGATTATGTACGCAATGGCGCAAGTTTCGTGATTTGAATCGCTAGTTTACTAGTCCAAATGAGCCCCAAATCGTTATCTCGTGAAAGATTACAAAAACTGCATAAGTGGCCCCTGGAAAGAAGTTTCACCACCGCCCCTGTACTTGGAAATTTTCAATTTTGGTCCCTCATGGTTAATAAAACCCAATTAGGGTTTCATTTCAAGAATATCATTTTCTCGCACCTCACTCCTTCCCCTCTCTAGGGTTTCTGCAGCCGCCGCCCACTTCACCGGCGCCACCCCTCCTTCCAGCAACACCACCTTACTACACCATCACCATCAACACAAACGGCACCACCATCAACCTCAAGGGTCAGTTTGGTTAAGCTTTAGAATCGGGTTTGTTGAGAAGAGATCGTGTTAGGGTTTCGTGGGTTTGTTTGTTCGTGAATGTTACAGCCACCACCGGCACCACCTCAGCCGCCGTCACCACCATCATCTCGCCTCTCTCTTTCTTTTCTCTCTCTCATTTCTGTTGGGTAAGTCGACTCACAAACTTCCTTTGATGTTAATCTTTTCAGTTCAAAACCGTTTGGAAAACGCTCTTTGTTAAGGTTTCGTGGATAAAGGTTGATTAAAAACAGTTTTATTTATGAAACCGTGTGATAATCTGAGAGTAAAAACGAGTTTAAAATGTTTTGATTAATGATAACCTTGAATTGTGGTGGTAACAAAAATGGTATTTGCTTTCGGTTTTGCGTACGAGTCGGGTCGACCTGGTTGTTGTCACATATTTGCCTCGTATCGGCTTATTGTGGTGTCGCGTGTTCTTGTGTGAGCTTATTGACCATACGAGCTTGTGAGGATTGAATATGTGTTAAGTGTTCGTGTTTGTGTTATCGGGTTCAGTCCGCATAAAAGCCAACACCAGGAAGTGTTGCGCTTGCGTCCTAGTTCGACCAACACCTACGGGGGTGCTAGTTTGCGTTTTAATCTCGGTTCACAGGAGTTAAACCACCAAAGCAGTACTTGTTATGTCTCGTCGTGGTCCTGGTTTGGGTTAGTTTCGAGTTGGCTAGGACCCGTTCAGTTTGGATTTGACCTCGTTTGTTCATTTAGTTTTGCTAATCGAGTTGTGGTGTTTCGGCCACGCGGCGAGTCTCTTGGTTACAGCTTTCATGGTTTGAGTTAATATTATTATTGTTACCATTAAGTTTGTGATAGAATATGGGTGGGTTGATTTAAAAATGTGTTATACTCAAATTAATATTTATCATATATCGGTTATCTGAACTAACGTTAATTATTGGTTTCGGCTCTCGTGATAATGGTATGTTTCGGATTATATTGGGAGTTGTGACTTGGAAATGGGGTACGTAGCATGATTCGACAAGAGAAATGTATAATTGAAACTATTATTTCGGACACTAATGGGAAAAACGGTAACAACAATTAAAAGATAACAATAGTTAAGGGATATATTGCAACACATGAGGCATTGATTTCTTGGACTCATTTACGAGCATTGTGACGTATATATTGTTGGACAAGGATTGGACGTATTGGATTTACGGTATTAGTTATTTAGATATTATGGACCCTTTGGTACACGCGACGGAAGGGTATTTTAGACTCATAAGAGTTTAACATATCTAGACCGAACTCTACAAACGGTCGATAAAACTAAACAACTAATATATCTGTGAATGATATGTTCAATTTTATATTATAAATTGTAACATTTGACTTAATTGGAAAAATTAATGATAAATTTTATATTATTCAAGAGTCATTATGACTTGAAATGTCTTATAAATGGGCTCTTCATGCCAAAATTCGTAAAATCTTTTATAAACTTAAATCATTATGATTTCTTAATATCTTAAAAACATTTTCAAAACTTATACGTTTTAACGATATATCAACTATTCGGGATTATAGGTAAACACCGAAACTTACCAATCAACTTACTTGCTTGTAATAGTTATGAGTCATTATTTCCTCAACGTCTTTCTTATCGCTTTCTACTCGAGTTGAGTCTTGGTCAATATTACTTGACTATTCCTTATAATGTATTGGGATATACATTATGCTTTAGCGTGAGTTATACTTTTGGCGTGAGTTGTATGTCGAGTCTTGATTTCTTACCACCACACGAAATGTTAAAAACTAAACTTTTGAGATATTGATACTGGAATTTTTGGAAACGTTTGATACGAATAATCCACGAAATCTAAGACACGTTGTCTTTCGGATATTATATCATTTTACTCTTTGAGACGTTTTTGAGATAATACGTATACTATTAGGTCGTGACGATGTAGTACCGATGTACTTGTACCCTTTGGATATCGTTGTGCTTTACTTGTGAGACTGTTGTGCTTTGATCACTAATGCCAGTTGTGATTCTTGCGTTACCTTGTATCAAGGTGAGTTCATGGCCCCTACTTTTACTTGCTTTTAAACTGTTTTGGGGGAGAATACATGCTCGTTTTTATTAAATGCAAATGCTTGATTTATTGGAATAATTTGTTATTACTTGGTTTGATGAAATCGTGATATGGTTTAAATATGTTTTATGTGGACACAAGTGCTTGAAAAGCTGCTTTGATTGGACCCGAAAATGTTTTGTAGCTATTACGTGCTACGTTAAGGTTAAAACCCAAGCGTTGTTATGAATTGTTACATCCCGGCTCGGGATGGTGCGAATGTTATGGATAGATCTATTGGGAATGGCCACCCCGTCTGGACTTTGGTTGCCCAACTTGCCAAGGACTTTACTTGGATTTGTGGATGCACCAACTTGCCATGACGTATAACATGTCGATTGTTAGTGTGTTTAGAGATAGTCACGGCTCGTGCTATCTAGTGATGGTTTCATGACTTAACCTGCGTAATAGTTAAGCTTGCGTGACACTATATTCGTTGTAGTGTTTGATTTTGACATGGTCCAAGTGGTTGTTTATGAACTATTTTTGTTGATAAATATTTTGATACTGTTAATTAGGCAGGTTATGCCTCGGTTATATTTGACTTGTTTATGAGAATTGTTTTGCACTTGAAAACCTTGTGGTCCACTTTTCTATTCTTTTGCTTAAAGGTAAACCTTGTTTTCGCGACATTGTGGGCGCCACAATGATCGAAAGGATCTTTTGAACTCGCAATACTTTTATGAAAACCTATGAACTCACCAACCTCGTGTTGACACTTTTAGCATGTATTCTCAGGTATTGAGGCGATTGTTTACTTTTGGAGGTGCTTGAGCAATGGCATGGCATGGTCATAGGCGATCGGCCGATATTTGTATTGGGGACCGCTTTATTTATTATGGGTCTATTTCGCATTAAATTTTATTGTAAACATTGATTTTATTAAATAAATGAGTTTTCTTAAGAAAACCTTTTACTCTATGCTTGTGTTGTGATACTGATTAGTAGCACCCAAAACTTGTATGCTTCCGCTAAAACCCGATTTTTGAGGGTGTTACACTAGTTTAGATCCAATGAAAAAATGAAGGGTTTAAATTGCAATATTAGACATCTTCCTAAATACTCCTGCATATCACCTTTTTTTTAACTATTGCATATCACATTTATGCATGGAAGAATATGAAAGGGCTACAGTAACACCCAAAATAAATTTTCAAATGCCTCTTGAGTGTTTTTTTGTGATTATTTGTGTAAATTGTGAGGTACATTGTAATTATTTATACTTACCTAACCATAAAATCAACACACAACTATCAATAATTTTAACCCTAAACACACAACTATCAATAATTTTAACCCTAAACACACAAAATGTCTTCCACACCTAATATCGATGAAATGAAAGTTTCCATCGAATCCGCAAGCTCAACGATGCTTTCGGGTTGTTGATATTGCAAGAAATAGCGAGAGGAGAAAAAGTTTATCGGCGGATGGGAGAAGAGAGCGTCGAGGAAATGTTGCCAAAAAAGAATGACAAACGATGAGGTCGGTAAATTGTTTACTCGTTTCAATGATGTTGCGAAGAATCGGTGAGTTTCCGCCGTGAGATCTGATTGAAGGATCGAAGGAAGATTGATTTCTTGGCTCGACTTTTGGTACTATGTCGCCGGAGTCTGTTGGAGAAGGAGGAGTTCTTGGAAGACTTGGATGAAGTTGATGAGTCTGAAGATGGAGAATAGGAAGCTTTGGAAGTTTTTTTTTTTGTGTTTTGATGTATATTTGATGGTTGTATGGATGCTTGCTATTGACTGCTACTTTGTTAATATAATTATAACTGTAATGGATGTAAATGATCAATGATCAGTATAATGGTTTTAGGTTTTAATGCTTTATTAACTTGAAGAAATAATTTAGTTTATTTATTTATTTACTTTTATTAGAAAATGGTCAAGTAGTGTGTGTTTGACTTTCGATTATTTCACACATTTATCTCTCTTACACTCGGTCAAAACACAGCTAGATTCAAATACCGATTTAGGGTTTTCAATCAAACGCAAAATCAATCAAAATAAATGTTAGTCAATGAAATACTCTTGAGGGCTATTATAAAGGGCTTGATTCTCTTCGATTGAGCCTAATATCTCAGGTATAAATGTTATAATTTACTGCTAGTTTGTTAGTTTAGGATGTTTATTGATTTATAGATGATATTGTGTTATGTTAGTTTAGGATGTTAGTCAGGGTATTAGTCATTTGCATAGGAAAAGTAGTTGTTTGATGATTTATGGCTCATTAGTTGAGGTAATAACAATTACGTGTTATACATGTAGTATGGGTAGGTGAATATTGATTTGACGTTAGTTGATGCAAAAGGTGGGGGTGTTGAGGATATTGTGATGATATGGGAGTTGGCAAGTAAGAAGAATGTGAGATTTGCTCATACTGTCATAGAGAATCTGATTCTGACGTGCAGTTTGATTTTATTTAAAGTATATATCATTAAAAATATGCGTTTGTGGATTAAAATCCGTACTTATTTTTTAAAAGTTTGCAAGGCTAGTGAATGCAGCACAAATTATAATGATGTTTTAAGTTTGACGGGGCTTTCAGTTTAGTAGACTCGAAGAATGAGATTGTTCGTCAATGAGGCAGCGGAGCAAATTGCGTTCACTGATCGCATAATAGTCAATAAGGTATGCAGTTTATTAACTATAAAAAGCATAGTTAAATGTTAATGTTTGTGACTTAAAATATGTGTATATTAGCAAATATGGGAAACCATTACTATAATATTGAAACCATTATTTTATTTGGAAATATTGAAACTTGCAGATCAACGTTTTTATCTTAAAATAGGTTTGTCGTATGAAATTCGAGAAAAAAGTTAGGGTCAATTCATTGCTAACTCGATGTTTTAATAACGACCTACTTGTCAAAATATAAGCTTGTTGCAATTTGGGAATTGGGTTCTTGATTATGATGAATGAATGACCCAGTTAGGAAATGTGTTATGTGATGATTTTATCGTGATTTGGTGAAGGTTATGTGATTAGATGGACAATTAGTTTGCACATCTTGACTTTGGTTCAGTTTTAATGTTAAAATTGATTATTTCCTTTTTGCTTTAAGCGCGGTGTAAGCTTACCAACAAAATCAAGGCTATGATGAATTCTGACGGGTATTTTACAAAATGATAATGCCCATATATTGGCTTGGCAGCATGTTAAGGTTGCAGCCATGGTGGGCAATCTAATTTTTTCAAACTGCTACCCTATCCGAGCACAGTATTTTGTGACTAATGGATTATCTCGTATGTTAAGCTTACCATGACCATCAACGCTTTGATCAATTATGACGGGTAGTTTTAAACTTGAGATTGCCCATATCTTGACCGGTTTATAGCAATGTATAGACGATTATGTCGCATGTTTGTGACCGTTTTATTTTATATGCATAATATTATCACAACCTTGTACTTTAATGAAGTTGGTAAATATCTTGTGTCAATCATGTTTCATTGTGGTCAAGCGTCCGTTGGCTTGGCGTGTATATATAGTTTCGTTAGAAGCTATATATAATCATTGGTCCCTATCATACACCCGTCCCAATGAATCATGATTGGCTCGAAGATGTTAAGCATCTGTGTATATAGTCGTAGTTAACACAAACACTGGCTTTTATTTGATAAAATATCTTACAACCACCTGCCAAAGGCTAAAACCAAATATTACAACAACATTTAAAATAAAATTCAAGACAAGTACATAACTGCAAATGCAAAGACCAGCATAAACAAGACATCATGACCAACAACAGCTTCCCCCAGCTATGCAAACACACTTACCAATCCATTAAGCCCTTAAGTTTTTGAATGAACACATCATGATTGCGAAAATTTAGCTCCAATCCAGCTGCCAAAATGCGCATTTGCATGAGCTTTTCTTCATCTCTTGCCTGAATTTCTCTTAGATATTCTGCAGTTTACGGGCATAAATGTTCCCAACTTTTCTAACTCTTGAATAAAAGTAAGCCTCTCACTTGTAACACTCACCAAGCTAGCGCATAGGACTTTCATTTGTTGTGACATGTGAATGTCACGACTGCAACTTGGCGATAGTCTAACACTAGCATCTCGGACCGGTTATTCGAATTGGCTTCGCTTAAGTCGATCACACTTAGTATGCGTCTAGACATTGTGTTTTCTTCCTTCTTTATTACAAGTTATGAAAAGTAAGGCTATATGTTTTGCATAGTGATAGACCCTCTTAAATAGGAAAAGTAAGGCTATATGTTTTGCATAGTGATAGGCGCATGTATAACATATAATTAGACATTGACTACCATTTGCATGAAAACAAAATACACATAATCACTCTGTTTCAGATTTCATATTGATTCGCTTGAAGGTATCTAACACAAATAGCATGCAAGTAAAAGCCAAATTTATTACTATTTGCATACGAGCGGTTGCTAAGTTAATCTTGGCGATGCTAAGTTAATATTGGTAGGGCTAAGTTATTGAATAGTATGTTTCTTATTTAAAAGTACCTACAATTATATACTTTATTACAACGTTTAACTTTTTGTTACTTGGATTCCACAGGTTTTTTATCATCACGATGAACGTGACATTCAAGGACGGGAAACATCGTACAAAAACATTGCAAACGTTGATGCACTGGCAGTGATTCAATAGCTACATTGTATATTCGATTAACCAATATTCTATTCGACATATGTACTTATTTGCGAGAAGTTACGACATCGTGTATGTTAATGTAATATTATTTATTTGTATGTTAAGGTACTTAATTTTTAAGGTGATTCTATCAAATATTTTGTATGTATATAATCAAGGGTTTAGGTCATAAAATAGTAGCGTACTTTTTCAAATGTACCGTTTTGGTACGTAATTGTTCCACTAAAACTTACATATTTGCATATATACCCAAAACATGCTTAAGTTGCATTGTACATCATGCATTAAAACTTGTATTATGGAGAAATATGCAACTTTTGAGTTTTAGTGGGTATATATGCAATGCTCCCATAATACAAGCTAAAAAAATAAAACAAAAAATCCTTCCTTAATTAATATTAATCATTGCATTTTGAGAACCGTGATATATTACGGCTACACTTAATCACATAGTCAAAGCAAAATATTCAAGTCTATCTTCTTCAACACAACAACCGCATCATCGTGTAATGTTACACAATGTTTTTTTTTTTTTTTTTTTTTCTTTTGTTTTTAACCATGAGCCGCAAATGTAAAGTGATTGATATGCATGTTTCGATATGTTGATGGATACAAATGCATGTTTGGTATTTTTTGCAATGTTTAACATATCTTAAAGAATATAGTATCCTTTGATCATAATATAACACCTGCTTTATTAGAACTATATGCGATTTGATTCTTAAGAATATTGTGTGACATGTAAATATAGGATGATTTGAATAAAAAAATCATGGATATATGTGGATTGTGGAAAAGCGTAGCTATTTGTTAAATAGCTAATTAGACAACTTGTAAACATATGTTTAATCTAGGTTAGTATAGCTTTTATATCATTTGGTTAAGCACTACACCTTATGTAATTAATTATCGAGCTTAGGTTTAAACATTGGATGAAGCAATGGCGTATGGTATGTTGGGTAGATTATGGATTTGTTACTAGATTTTAACAAGCGTATGGGGTAAGATGATTAAGCGTAAAAATATACTGATTTTTACTCTAAAAGGAGTATATGATTATTGATTTTTGAAACATAGTTAAATATGTAGTAGTACATCTTCAATCATTTTTTGTTTGACACCTTAATGATAAAGATGTATTGATCATCTAAGACTTGTATTAGTTGGTGGAAATGTTATGCATATGTGATAACCTTATTGACCATTAAGGCGATTGTGGTTTTAAAATAGAATGAGCATCAATTGTTGGTGGAGGCAAACCGCACAAACATTAGGACATTGCGGGTAAGTTGTACTTAAAATGCTTACTTATGGTTATAAATTTATCAATGTAACCATCAAATTGATATCGTGCTTAATTTTTAAATTTAAGATGCTTCTGCTTTGTTCTTGAAACACTTGTACCCCAAGAAGCGGGTATACCTAATCCACAATAAGGGAACCAAACATAAGGTTTACTTTGGAAATTGGTTTGTGGTCGCATTACTTATGGGTCCAGTGGCGAGCTTTTATTGATCACAACCAATACATCAATGTGGCCACATTCCATTTCATTCGTCGGAAGAAGATCGCTATTATGTAACATGGTACAATGATGCGAGCCACGAATGCCCTGGATACGATCCGCTCTTCTAGGTTACGAGACAACGTAGGTGCACAGTTACGTTGGATGAATATCCCGCACAACCTCTCGGTAAGAAAAAATGTTAATCAATACATTGTATAAGTTTGTTGAAAATGGGGATTATTTTAATTGTTTGACCCGCTAATGTTTTCTTTAAACTAAATTGTTCGTAGGTCATTCCTTGCAATTTCGGGACAATACCGACAATAACCAATTTGACGTTCTTGTTGTTGGCGTGCGTCAGTAGCGACTATCACTCACCGTCAATTGAAATCTGGAGGAAAAGCAGACACGTGCATGAGTTTGGTGGGCACGAATGGAATGTATTGGTTCACGATGAAAACTGTTTCTTTGGCACAAGAGTTGTTTTCACAAATCTCTAAACAATACTCTTTCCACGATGCCATTTCTTGAAAATGGATTGATGATGCGTTTGAACTTGTGCAACGTATGGAGTGAATCGTACAAGACCGTTCATGAGAAACCCGTAGATGAAGGTATGTTAATCAAAGTGTAGACATAATCTATGATTTTATTTTAAAATAAACCTTTCCATATAATAGCTTTTAAATTATTTACCATTTTATTAAATTCCAATTGCGAGATGAGCGTATGAAACACATATGTGCATGGAGCGATATGTACGATCATGAAAGTGAAATGGATGTTTTACGCCCATCCTTGCATATGTCACGGAGACGAGTCGTTTGGTAAGTAATGATACAAATCGGACCATTTCGGTTATTATACGCTTCAAAAAACTAATATATGCTTCAACACATGGACATACTTTTGTTGAGCATACTACATTGTTCTTTTAATGTAGAACATACCACATAAGTTCTGACGAAATCACATGTGGAAGTACCATAACGCATCACGAGATACCGGAAGACATGGAGTTTTATGTGAGCGTGAATCTGAACACCACAACGATAGGCCTAGAAGCAAGAACCACGTTACCATAAGCGCGGATGGAGAGAGATTGTTGAGGAGTGTCGGTGGGAGCGAAACAAAATGGTCATATTCAATCTTGTTGACTTTGTCGTGACGACCAAGCTTCGGTGTCTTCCGTACTCGATTATAATTCCATGTTTAGCATGTGTTAAAACGTAATTCCAGCGATATCGGTTGTTATTGGTAGACATGTTTATAAACATTCTTGGATTGTGTAGGATTTGGTTGGCTTCATTTAGGGTGTGTGTTCCCAGTAGTTGAAGCCATTCATGAGATGGAATGTAAACTACTTGGTATAGCCCCATGCTGAAGTGTATGGTTCATAGTGGTGAATTAAAGGTGTTTTGTGATGGAATTTTGTCTTTGGTTGTCATTTGTCCATGGTTGTATGATATGGGCGATTCGTTTTGTTATCGAGACTTATAAGAACAATTATATCGGATATTGAATAGAGTTGCCACAGATGCAACTTGATATGGGACTTGTCCATATCGATGTGTGTTGCTTTTCATTTTATAAAGATTCCTTGATTAATACAAGTTCATCTTTGCACCAAAAATATATATATATATTGTGTTGTGGTCACTTATAAACATAAAACTTTAGTGGTTAAAGTGCCGATTACAAAGTTAAGTCGGTAGGTTAGTATTAGTGGTTAAGGTGCCAAGACAAAGTTAAGTCCGCGACCATAAGTTAAGTCTGTTTAGTATTCGTAGTTAGTTACGTTTATGAAAAATATAATAGTTTTTGTGACTATTGATAATCCAATGGCCACATCAAATTTCTTTTTGTGTGGCCATTTCTAACATTTAGTCACAGAAAGCATGTTTCTTTTGGTTATTTAGTCACATATAATTAACCATAAAGTGGCCAAAAGTGTTAATAAGTGTGACCATATGGTGTTTAAGGTGACGAAATATGTCTTTTGTGTGACTATTGATCATCCAATGGCCACTTGAATTTTATGTTTGTGTGGCCTTTTGTAACATTTTAGTCACACAAAGCATGTTTGTTTTGGGTATTTAGTCACATACAATTAATCAAAAAGTGGCCAAAAGTGTTAATAAGTGTGACCATATGGTGTTTCAAGTTAAGAAATGTGTATTTTGTGTGACTATTGATCATCCAATGGCCACATTAAATTTATGTTTGTGTGGCCTTTTCTAACATTTAGTCATACAAAGCATGTTTGTTTTGGGTATTTAGTCACATACAATTAATCATAAAGTGGCTAAAAGTGTTAATAAGTATGGTGTTTCAAGTGCAGAAACGTGTATTTTGTGTGACTATTGATTATCCAATGGTCACATGAATTTTATGTTTGTGTGGCCTTTTCTAACATTTAGTCACACAAAGCATGTTTGTTTTGGGTATTTAGTCACATACAATTAACCATAAAGTGGCTAAAAGTGTTAATAAGTGTGACCATATGGTGTTTAAAGTGAAGAAACGTGTATTTTGAGTGACTATTGATCATCCAATGGCCACATATTAAGTTATGTGACCATATGTATTGGATTTTGGCTACACTTAAATAATATGTGTGACAAAGCGTTTAGTGTGACCATATATGGCATTTGGTCACGGTGTTAGTAGCAATGTGACTTTATAGATTAGCTTTTGGCAAGCTAACACAAACTAAACTTTAAACACACATATTAACTTACGTGAACATATGTATAGGATTTTGGATACACTTAACTAATGTGTGACAAAACATTTAGTGTGACCATATATGGCTTTTGGTCACGGTGTTCAAGTGTGTGACATATATTTGTCACCGCTTATATGTATATCGTGACTAATGCTTCAACCTTACTTTTCATTTGTGACTTGTTCCAATTTGGATGTGGCTAAAGAGTTGGCAAAACATATCACACCCTTAAATAATGTGTGACAAAACTTGACTCTATGATTTAGACACACAAAAATTACTTCATGTGACTAACGCATCAAGGTTACTTGTATTTGTCACGCGTTCCAAATTCATATGTGGCTAAATGATCTCGAAACAAAATCACCAGATACCTTTAGCCACACAATGTTCAATTGTGTGGTGATACAGTTCTAATGGTCACATAATCAAAATTTTCATGTGACTAATTAGTAAATGTTGTCAATTTCGTACCTTGACCACACAAATATGCGAATGTGTGGCGTTCCATTTCGACCATGCGTGACCAAATCTGTTTTTGTACTAGTGTGCTGAGCATGAAGAATCAAAGACTAAGGGCTACAGAGCAAAGAACTTAATCAAGAATCCAAGAACAATCAAAATGTAATATCTGTTTGTATTCAATGTAAATTGAGGTGACCTCCCTTAGGGGGAGATTGTTAGGATATAGAAAATCCGGTAGTTAAAGAGTCGGTCACCTCAAGTATATGTATTCGTTAGAAAGCTCGTAGTCGTAGTCATTTAATGTTAGTAAGTAGTTTGTTAAGTAAAACCGTGGAGGACGGACGGGTCTTTACCCACTGTATACCTGATCGACAGCCCGAAGGAGGGCGTTTAAGCTTGTAACTATAAATACCCTTTGTCTTGCAAGGCAAAGGGTTGGAGCTTTACAATATCATTTTTCTTTGTCTCACTAAGTTCCCAAAACTCTTCACTTTCTCTCTCTAGAACTCATTCTATACGCCTCTTTGATTAGAGTATTTGTGTGTTTATGAAAACCAATATGTTACATTAAGACCTGAGAATTTCTAAAAATTTATAATTAGCACAGAAAACGAGAAGAATTTTATAATATGTTTCTACTCCTCCTGACGCTGTCAGGTTATCTTGACAGAGACTGGTCTGCTGCGTTTTTCTGAAAAAATTTTGGAAAAATTATACCTTTAAAATCTGTAAAAATTCCTGCAAAACATCCATTATGACTCGATACAAGCATTTGACTCTAACAAACACACATATATATCATTTTCAATAACCGTAGTTCTCATGTTCACGTTCTTTAAAAATGTGTGTAATCCTCCATGCACTTATCCTTTTTTGTAAAATACATTTATATGTAATTAAGACGAGGTTAAAGACAAAATAAAGCATTTTCACAAATTCAAACATGAGAACATACAATAATGAAAAGATATATGACACACAAACAAGCAAACAATTAAGCATGGGTTGCCTCCCACGAAGCGCTTTTCTTTATTTATGAGTCTTGTAGCTAGACTCGAAGTCGTGCCCCTACGTAACTTCATTGCCGTCACCTTCTTCCAAAACAATATCTTCATCATTGACTAGTTCGTTATTGTCCAACTGATAATGTTTTACACGTTGTCCATTCACGGTAAATTCTTTTCCATCACTGTCCAATAATACCAAGGCTCCATTGCTCATTTTCCTCTTTACTGAAAAGGGCCCATACCATCTTGATTTGAGTTTTCCCGGAAATAATCTCAACCTTGAATTATACAAGAGCACCTTATCTCCTTCCACAAAATCTTTAGGATTCTTTATTCGTTGATCATGCCATTTTTTTGCCCTTTCTTTATATGTGATCGACGATTCATAAGCTTCAAGTCTTAGTTCATCCAACTCTTGAAGCTGTAAGAACCTATTTGACCCTGCCTCAGAATAATCCATATTGTAAGTTTTAAGTGCCCAATATGCCTTTTGCTTAATCTCAATAGGGACATGGCACACTTTCCGGTACACTAAGCTAAAAGGGGTTGTTCCGATGGGCGTTTTATAAGCCGTTCTTAATGCCCAGAGTGCCTCATCTAGTTTGAATGCCCAATCTTTTCTGTTCTTGTGGACCATTTTTTCAAGTATTTTCTTTAATGCTCTATTTGTGTTCTCTACTTGCCCATTAGTTTGGGGGTGATATGCCGTAGAGAACCTATGCGGAACACCATACTTCTTCATTATCTTTTCCATTTGAGCATTGCAAAAATGGGTTACTCTATCACTAATCAATGCCTTGGGAATCGCAAATCGTGCGAAGAGCTTCTTAAGAAAATGAACGACTACCCTTGCATCATTAGTTCTATGGGCTTGTGCCTCCACCCATTTGGACACATAATCAATGGCAACGAGAATGTATTCATTTCCTCCGGATGATGGAAAAGGTCCTATGAATTCGATACCCCAAACATCGAATATTTCGGAGACTTGGATATATTTTTGAGGTGCTTCATCCCTCCTCGAGATGTTTCCCGATCGTTGGCATGCATCGCACGCTTGAACTAACCTCTTAACATCGCGGAAGATAGTAGGCCAGTAGAATCCGGCATCGAAAACTTTTCGTGCCGTGACATTTATACCGTGATGCCCCCAGATGGTCCCGCGTGACACTCTCTCATAATCCGATCAATCTCTCTTCCAGCAACACAACGTCAAATGATCTGATCGAGGCATATATGGAATAAGTAGGGCTCATCCTAAAAATAGTATTTCAGCGTGGTGAAGAATTTCTTTTTATCTTGCCTAGTCATGTAATTTGGTAAGACACTACTGGATAGATAGTTAGCATAATCCGCATACCATGGCTCAATATCCTTAATGGCCATCAGCCGTTCCTCAGGAAAAGAGTCACGAATCTCGTCATGGTCTAATTTATCTAAGTATGGGTTTTCCAATCGTGATAGATGATCAGCAGCAAGATTTTCAGCCCCCTTTTTATCCCTAATCTCAATGTCGAATTCTTGAAGCAATAGGATCCACCTAATAAGTCGGGGTTTTGCATCTTGTTTTGAGAACAACTATCATAAGGCGGAATGATCGGTGAAGACGACAGTTTTGGAAAGGACGAGATATTGCCTGAATTTATCGAAGGCAAAGACTACGACGAAGCTCTTTGCGGTGGTTGTGTAATTCTCTTCGCCACATTCATGGTCTTGCTAGCATAGTAAATTGGTTGAAAATGCTTCTCTTTTCTTTGGCCCAAAACGGCGCCTACAGCATAATCACTAGCATTGCACATGATTTTGAATGGTTGGGACTAATCAGGAGTAACAATTATAGGAGCTTGGGTAAGATCCTTCTTTAGGCGATTGAACGCTTCCTTGCATTCTTTGGAAAATTCGAAAGAAGCATCCTTAACAAGAAGTTGTGTCATTGGTCGGGGCAGTTTTTGAAAAGTCCTTAATAAACCTCCTTTAAAATCCACATGACCAAGAAAGCTTCGAATGGCCTTAACGGTAGTAGGATATGGTAGTTTAGATATCGCTTCAATTTTGGCCCTATCGACTTCGATCCCATTTCCGGAGACTTTATGTCCCAAGACAATTCCTTTTTTTAACATGAAATGGCATTTTTCCCAATTTAGGACTAAGTTGGTTTCTTCACACCGCTTTAGCATCTTCCTAAGGTTAGATAAGCAAAGGTCGAAGGAATTTCCAAATACCGAAAAATCATCCATGAAGACTTCCATGCTATCTTCAATCAATTCATGGAATATGGCCATCATACATCGTTGAAAGGTAGCGGGGGCGTTGCATAATCCAAAGGGCATTCGCTTGTATGAAAAAGTCCCGTAGGGGCATGTGAAAGTAGTTTTTTCTTGATCTTTAGGAGCAATGGGGTTTTGGAAGTATCCTGAGAAACCGTCAAGAAAACATTAGTACTCATGCTCGGCCAACCTTTCGAGCATTTGATCGATGAATGGTAAAGGGAAATGATCTTTTCGTGTGGCACCATTCAATTTTCTATAGTTGATACAAACACGCCAGCCAGTGACCGTTCTTTGAGGCACTAAATCGCCTTTTTCATTCTTCACTACAGTCATTCCTCCCTTTTTTGGGACTACTTGGACTGGGCTGACCCAGGGGATGTTTGAAATTGGATAAATTAAGCCAACATCGAGAAACTTGACGACCTCCTTCTTCACCACCTCTTTGATATTGGGGTTAACTCTTCTTTGAGGTTGAACGGTGGGTTTGTAATCCTCCTCCATAAGAATTTTATGAGTGCAAAAATTAGATTCAATTCCCTTAATATCAGCAACACTCCATGAGATCACCCCCTTGTACTCTTTTAGAACTTCTAAGTGCTTCCCTTTGTGTTCAATGGTTAGGGATGATGGGTAGTGAGAATTTCATAAATAGATTCAGTACTGCTTATGCCCTTTTCTTACCATACTTGATCTCAGACCATTGTCCCACTATTCTAGTTATACATAATGGGGTTCAAACTAGAAGAAAGTCTTTTAAGTTTGCAAACTTTTTTGCTAATAAAGAAGAGTTTATTCCTTTGGTTAAACAACATTGGGTTGATGGTGTGGAGGGGTGTCAGATGTTTAAAACTGTTAAAAAGCTTAGAAGTCTTAAATTTCATTTAAAAAAGTTAGCTTGGAAGAATGGGGATGTTTTTGAAAATGTTATTCATTTGATAGATCAGTTAAAAGAGATTCAGAGGAAAATTGACAATGATCCTGAGAACAAGAATCTGAGAAGTGAAGAATGTAAAGTTTTAAAGGAATATACGGAGGCTATGAAAGATGAGGAAAAGCTTCTTTACCAAAAAGCTAAGGTTAAATGGTTAAGCATGGGGGATAGGAATAATGCTTTTTTTTACAAGACTGTTAAAAGTAGAAGACAAAGAAATAGAATTGAGGCCATTAATGATGATGAGGGAAACAGATTTGAAGGAATGGAAGTTTCCAATCAGTTTGTAAAACACTTCCAAAACTTCCTTGGTAAAAGTGTTCTTGTGAGAATTTTGGGTGATATGCAAGATTTGTTTAGAAATAAGCTAAGTGATACAGAGGCTGCTTTTATGGTTAGGGAAGTTAGTGATGAAGAAATCAAGTCTGCTATGTTCCAAATTGATGATAATAAGGCCCCAGGTCCTGATGGATACTCTGCAGCCTTTTACAAAAAATCTTGGATGGTGGTTGGTGCTGATATATGCAGAGCAGTCAGGGAATTTTTTGTAAGTGGCAAGATCCTTGAAGAGCTTAATTCTACACTAATTACCTTGGTTTCTAAAATGAAAACAACAGCAAAGGTCTCTGATTTTAGACCCATTGCTTGTTGTAACGTGTTGTACAAGTGTATTAGTAAGATTGTTACTGAGAGGATGAAAAATTGTTTGGAGAAGATAGTAAGCAAGAATCAATGTGCTTTTATCCCAAAAGGAACATTCAAGACAATATTCTTCTTGCTCATGAATTGTTCAAAAGGTATGACAGGAATGAAGGTCCTAAAAGAATAGCTTTAAAGGTAGATATTCAGAAAGCGTATGATACAGTAAATTGGAAATTCTTGAAAAATATTCTTAAAGGGTTTGGATTTCATACTACAATGATCAAATGGATCATGAACTGTGTGACTAATACATCCTTTTCTGTCTGTGTAAATGGTGAAGTTTGTGGGTACTTTAAAGGAGGTAGGTAGCTAAGACAAGGGGATCCTATATCCCCCTATCTATTCACCATGGTAATGGAAATCCTTACTCTCATTATCCAAAATAAGGTTAATAATAATAATAATAATTTTCAGTATCATTTTGGGTGTAAAAAACTGGGAATTACAAATGTTTGCTTTGCTGATGACCTCCTAATCTTCTGTCATGGTGATATTCAGTCTGTTTCAGTCATTAAAGAGGCTACAGAGGTTTTTGGAGACGTTTCTGGGTTACTTCCTAATTATCATAAAAGCACTATTATCTTTGGTAGTATGAGAGGGGAGGAAAAATCAGATGTGTTAGATCTTGTCCCTTTTAAACATGAAAAGCTGCCTATAAGGTACCTTGGAATCCCTCTTACTTCAAAAAGGATTGCTGTCAAGGAGTGCAAGTCTCTTATCGATAAGGTGGTAGGGAGGATTACAAATTGGAAGAATAAATGTTTATCATATGCTGGAAGGCTTCAGTTGGTTGCCTCAGTTTTGGATTCCATACATGTATATTGGGCTTCAGTGATATTACTTCCACATGCTGTGATTAAAGATATTGATAAAGCTTTAAAAGGTTTTTTATGGAATCAAAATGAAGTTTCTAAAGGCAAAGCTAAGGTGGCATGGAAGAGTGTTTGCAGGCCAAAACAACAAGGAGGATTGGGTTTGAAAGACCTGAGTGTTTGGAATAAGGCTATGATAGTAAAACATCTATGGCATGTTGCTACTGATAAGGATTCTCTATGGGTTAAGTGGATTAATACTGTCAAATTGAAGGGGAGAAGTATTTGGGAAGTCAATGAAGAGGTGTCAGACAGTTGGGGATGGAGGAATATATTGAGACTTAGACCTAAAGTTAAAAGATTTATTATCATGGAGATTGGTGATGGGGCTAAAATTGATATATGGTTTGATGATTGGAGTGAGATTGGAGCTTTGAATGAAATCCTGACTTATAGAGATCTCTATAATGAAAGACTTAGTGCTAGAATGAAGCTTAAAGATAAGGTAAGTGAGGGGAGTTGGAAATGGCATGTGGAATGGGAGACTAAATTCCCTATCATTACTCACATTCCTTGTGATCATTTGGATAACAGTAAGAGGGATGCAGTTGTTTGGAAGGGAAGACAAAGTCAGAAAGGGCAATTCACTGTTAAACAAGCTTATAGGGACCTGAAAAATGAGGAGGAGAAAGTTCTATGGAGCAAGCTAATTTGGTTTTCTCAAAATATCCCTAAACATGCATTTGTTTTATGGCTTGCTATTCAAAACAAACTTTTTACTCAAGACAAAATCAGAAATTGGGGGTCTTATGATCTGATGGTGTGTTCACTGTGCAACAAAGATATGGATTCTCACTCACATTTATTTTTTAAATGCCAATATTCTATGATGCTGTGGAAGGAAGTAGTTAAAAAGATGGATGTGAAGTGTGGGAACATGGAATGGAATGATATTGTTACTAAGCTTGCAGGGTTATTCAATGGAAACTCTATTGGTAGCATAATTAGAAGGTTGTACTTGGCTACTAGTGTGTACTTAATCTGGCAGAAAAGAAATATGAGGATTTTTAGAGATGAAAAAAGGAGTTGGGAGGAGTTATATAAGGTATTCTTGGAAACTATAAGACTAAGACTGATGAGTCTTAAAACCAAGAAGTCAATGGCAGTGGCTAAAGCTCAAAAGGAATGGAATGTGGTGTTCTATTAGGATGAAATGGAAGTTGGGTTATGTGTTCATGCTAGAAGTGAATGTGCAGTCTGAATATAGACTGCTGGTTAAGGGTGTTTGGTTTAGTTGGATTCAAGCAGTTATGAACAAATTGCTGTTGGTTCTTTTGCAGGCCATTACAGTAGGTGGATTCCTAGTACCTTGGAGTTCTATCTTATATGACCGTACCTATGGTAACCTCTTTTCAGTTCCAATTTGGCCTTAGGAGGGAATTGGTCTGATTTGCATGGCTAAGTAGGAGGTCTAATGAGTAAGATTGTACCATAAAGTAGGGTCCCCTACTGTGAAGGGAAAATGGCTTGGGTAGATGGTGTATGATGGGTGGAATAGAGAGGAGTGTAAGATGATCATTCTTGGTCCGCCCAATACACCATCAAAGGAGGTAATGGTTGGTCATCATAGAGGGTGTGTGTTTCCAAACAACTGAAGCCTTCCTTTGAGAGGGAAATGTAGGTTGTTTTGGAAGACCCCCCCCATGGATAGGATACGGGTTCCTAGTGATGCCATTCTCCATTTCTACCTTGGCTACTGTGGTGGAAGGTTGAGTGGTCATGGTGGAATGGAGCAATGGAAATGTAGCTAGATGGTTGGTGCTTCAAAAAGGTGAATTGTGCATAAGATTTGGATTTGAGATTGAAGACTGATCAAATGTTTAGTCCTTTGTTTTAGTCCTCTGTATTTGGCATTGGATAACATTATCAGTCTTTGGGTTTTTGTCTTTTGTTTGTATTGATTTGGGGTCTGTCCAAATCATGACACTATAATTCTTATGATGTAACTGTTTGGATATGTTAATATAAATTCACCTTTGCACCAAGAATAGTTTATAATAATTAGCGAGAAAAGTTTATTTACATACTTTTATTTTAATGCATACTAATGGATAAAATTTTATCATTCATTTAATTTGATTGAATATTAGAGATTAATCTAACATTTATTTTATATAACTTATTTTGTTGTCCATCATCCTCTTATCATTTATTTCACATGCTTTAAGTGTATTTATGTCTCCTTATTTTTCATTAATCTGGGTTACTTTCTTTCATCTTCATCATCATCTCGATCCATAACCATTCTTTAATTATTTAACTTGGGTGATGTGGAATGTTTTTCGGTGACGGTGACGAGAATATAACGTCATTATATGTTAGATCTGGTGAAGACGAAAAGATGACGTCTTCATCTTTTAGTTGTCGTTGTTTTCCGGTACGGCGAAGATAATGGTGGCTGTGGTGGTTGCCATGAATGGAGGAAGGTTGTTGATTCACCAAAAAATATTGAGTGTTAACCGTTGACCAACAAACACCTCCTTATGTGTCTTATTTTTAAAGTTAGTGTTTGATTAGATGTTGAATGATGAAAATTGTGTTTAACTTGCTGATAGACTGTTTTAACTTGCTTATAAGTTGTTTAAGATAATGTAATTTTGCTTTTAACTGCATTTGATTGTTGTTTTTCTCTGTAATTGCTTCATTTTAAAGCTGTTTTGAATCAACTCTGTATCATATGTGTAGTATCACTGGTGATATTTTAGGTTATTGATAGTATAAGTTTGCTTATTAGTTAAATAAATATCAGTTTTTAGTGTAAAAATAAATTTATGACCTTTTTATTAAAGTGCATCACGAATTTTATAAAAAAAAAATTTTTTTTGCCCCCCACCTCCTAAAATCCTGGGTCTGCTACTGGACCTTATTATGCTCGAGCTTTAGCATGACTCGGTTGCCACTGTATTTTCAAACCATCAATCCACCCTATATTCAATTCCCAACATAGCAACAATATGTTTTGGGAATTAAATTAGTTCTCTTTGAAATGTTATGATCTATCACTATTTCTCTTAGTTACACAAACAAATAGGTTCAAGTCTCTTATTACGTTTATTTCGTTCATCATATGTTGATCTATCAAGTCTAAATGTGAACAGTCGGTGTATGAAGTAGGAAATTTGATTCATTTTCATACTTATTCTGCCTAATTCATCATCATAACTATGTGAGGATGACATTTAGATTCCGCAAAGTGTCTATCCTAATCCTCTCCAATTGATAAGTGTGTTATATGAGATGACGTTTAGATTCCACATGATGATTAGTAGGGATATCATTTAGTATGGTATAAGGGGTAGTGATCATTCATTAAAAAGTGAAGAATATAGTGTGCTCGTATCTTTTTCATTAAAAATGAAGCAAATTTTGTTTGGTCTGCTTCATTAAAGTACAAAAGTAGTATAGAATGGATAAATTGTTTTAAATTACAATCATGCATATCCAAAATATAGGCTTTAAGCTTCTAAAAGTTGTAAAGTACCTAGGTTATCAAAGGTTTTAAATTTGAGTACGTTATGCTATTGAGGTCCAAAGTAAAGTTAGTAGATTACCAACCTATGCTAAAGATTCGGTGAGAATAAAACTTAAAATGAGAAGAATAAGAAATAACTATAACCTCATATTTGAAATCGTCGACTTGAATTAGATGCATCATAATTAACCGAAAGTTATTTTGAAGTGAAAGCGATCTAAAATTTGACCCAGAGGATGAAAAATACATAGGATTCGTCTAACTTGAGAAAACGCATCTAATATATGTATATGCATCTAATTTTAGTTTTAAAATATATTATAATGCATTTAAAGATTAAGGATGCATCTAATTCAAATTGATGCATCTAATGTGTAGTTATAGTTATTTCTTATTCTTCTTATTTTAAAAATTCTTTTCATTTGATCCTTAGTCTACCAACCTAGAGAATCATACAAGTCCAACTATTTGAATTTCAATCCCCTGTATCAAATCATTCCTTGCTTTATCCGTAAATGGACTTTTAATGTTGCTTTTGACATGTATCAATAATGCAATTGTGATATATAAAAAACGTGCATCCAAGAATAATGGGAAAACCGGTAGACTTTTGTTGATAATGTATATGAAGCTTTATAAAAGTAGGACTAAAATACCCCTAAACTTTTATCGGAGGATCGCGATGGGACGAACCACGCACTTTTCATCGCTACCGTCCAAACAAGACCATTAAATGCCGATTAGTCCCTTGACCGGATTTGGACGGTCAAACCGAGGGTATTATAGACCATTCACTTTTTGACCCAAGCTTCAACCAGGGGACCAATTGTGAGTATGGATATTAGCCGTTTCTTCCCGATATCTTTGCATTTAATTTCGGTAGAACAAATACACCCACCCAACAAACAACTTTGCCAATCACATAAAACCACATTATCCGAGAAAAGATAAAGCGCAAATCGAAATCAAGAATATAAATCCTCATTTCGAACTCAAAGACCAACCCAACTTCCAACAAAACCATGTCGATCGATCGTTTTACCAACATGCCGGATGAAGTGATCACTAACATTTTGAATCGGTTGCCTTTGTTAGAAGCGGTGAGAACCTCTAGTTTAGCGAGAACCGGAGGTCTAAGTGGACTTTGCTCACCGATGTCATACTTGATGAGGATTTCTTTTATTATTTAACATACGAGTTTGATGGTAGGCTTGTTACTAGATTCTTAAATCGACATGGGTCCAATAAGAAAGTTTGTCTTTCTTTGTAGAGCCAAGATCAATTATTGGAATAGACAACTTTCATTATGAACACATTCATGAGTGACTCTTGTTTTGGTGACAATGGAGTTGAGGAGCTGATTATTACAAGCGGTATGGTGACCCGATTCGTTCCCGACCCAACTTTACTCTCGCGATGAGTTGAAACATCCGGTACTTCATGTTTGTGCTATGGCTACTTTGGAATATTTTCATGGCTATCCAAATCTCGAGCCTAGAATTGATTCATGTCAATTTTCTAAGCGGTGCAGTTTGGGACTTTATTCTTGGTTGTCCTCACTGAGTCTCTTAAAATGAATCGTCCTAGTACTAACGAGATGAGACTATGGGATATTGCAAAACTTGGGAATTTGAAGAAGTTACATTTGTCATTAGGTCGTTATAATGTTGTGACCACAATCACAACATCCGATATCTTTCACTTGACAAGACTTCAAAATCTTGAGACCACTTACATTGGATTTTGGTGATTGCAGTAAGAACAATTTCGGTTTACAACTTATAATGTTATAGAGATGTGTATGATAATGAAATTTAATCAGTAAAACTTCTTGTAGTTGATACATGAAGTTAATCCTAGGATGAAGGTGCCTTTGTTTCCTGATTAACCTTAAGTGTCCGATGTCGATTTTGGGAATAGTGTTATGGTAGCATTCACCATTGGAATGATTCGGTCATCTCCGAATTTGAAAATGTTGGATACGAGTAAGTGTAATGATGTAATGAATATGTATCAAATAAAACATTCCTAAATTGCCATGTTTGTGTATCTCAACACTATTTGATTTTTAAGTGCAAACACGCTTAGTGATCTACCTTTGCCCAATTTTTCCATTGTTGTAGATAGAAACACATTCGACCATGGGCGACTTGAGACGGTGGTGTTTGAGCTTTTCCCGGATCGAGCATGAAATAACTTTAATAAAGTGTATACTTGCGTGTTCCGGTCGCTAAAGACAATCAATATCGGGAAAGCGATAGGAGTCATGATGGGAATGAAAATACCGGAACAACGGGAGTTGGCTAGGAAGTCGTTGAAACTCCCGAGCTTCCCCACAAGTTGTAGATTTCTTTGATGGTTGTAGTTTAAGTTTGGGTTGAATACCCTTGGACAATTAATGTTTCAAAATAGTTTTAGTAATTTTGTACAATAATTGTTATATGGTTTGCTTAAAATTAGATTGTTCATATGTTGTTGTTTGTGCGTATTCTAGGTGATGAAAGTTTGACATTCGAAAGTCAAACTTTCATTTAGCATTTTATTTGATTGAAGCAAGTAAAAGCGCATTTCAGGTTTACTTTAGTTAGTCAATACTTGAAAATGTTGAATGGGTTAGCGTGAGCGAGAGTTGTAATGTCGGAAGGATTGAAAACATTTGGAACATTAAGTGCAAAAGTCATAATGGTATTTGAAGTTTGATGATGAGGATGGCTATTGGAATGTTCAATAATATATACAATGGTATTTGACTTTGTAAAGTCAATATTGCAAAACCATTACTAAAATATTTGTTTTGGAGTTAATTGATAATTTTACATGTTTTAGAAGTTTGACTTAACAAAGTCAAACTTCTAATGGTTCTGAAGTTGGCAACTTGGGACCAATTGTGTATCCTAAAGTGAATATTGGGCGGAGTTTTAAGTGTGACAAATTGACAACGACAACCAACACAAATTCGGGGACCGGTGTGAAATAAAGGAAACTATTAAACCCTTCACCGTCTCTTACCGAGACGATATTAACTAGTGCACAACTAACGAGATACTCATCTACCACTTTTTCCACACACACACACACTTTCCAATGGCGATTTCCTATTTTAAACAAACTCATGGAGGTGGCGATTCGCCAAATCTTAATGATCGGATGGCTATCTGGTTTGAAGATGAGGTTTGCCCGAAGGGATTCTAAGGAAGCTACTTCTTGATCTTGCCGACATCTAAAGCAGAATCATCAACCGTAGGGAGGCGATACAAGAGAATCAAGCTCGGGACCTCGTGGAATTGCGCTTGACGTGTGGATCTGTTGAACAAAATCCGGTCTAGGCACACAAACCAACTTGCCCAACTCATACAGATTGTTGGTCAAACAGATGATGGTATTCGGTTCAACCAAGAGTTTGTTAAGAAAATGGTGAACATAATGCACGAATTTTTGGTTTTCCATGGGGTAGATAAAGGCGTCTTTTAGGTGATAGTTTTGCTAAAAATGGTATGTAAATTAGATTTGATGTAGTTGGTTATGATGTTTAATGAAATTTATTAATGATAAAATATCATTTGGGTTATGTGTTGTTTAATCATTGTATTGTGATATGAGTTGTATTTTAGTGTTATTAGTATAAGCAAAACCAAACAGGCCCTGTATCAACAAAACCAAAGGCCTTGTATCAACAAAACCAAACAGCCTTTGTATCAAAAAACTTTAATCAGTGAGAACCAAACACCCCTTGTATCGGCAAAAGCAAAGGCAATAGTTTAAAAGATGTGGTGAAAATGCAAATACTTTGGCACTAAATCATAATGTATCAAATAAAACATCCGGTTGTATCGGCTAAACCAAACGGCCCTTTTATCGACAAAAAGTCATTACAATAAAACCAAACACCCCCGTATCAGAAAAATTAGAGGCAGTGGTTTCAAAACACGGGTTCAAAAGGCAAACGCTTTAGCAGTAAACAACAATGTATTGACAATTGTGTATTGTAACATCTTGAATTTTGACTTACCAAAGTCAAACAAACTTATGAAAACCAACAAATTGTAACTTGGGTAAGTCAAACCTATTAAGATATGCAAAACGATTTCAAACACAATGATTAAATAAGATCACAAAATTTTATTCATCGATTTCAATAACTACAAATGTTTACTATCATCTAAACATACACTTAGCTAGACCCACAACTCTCCCTATCATCGTTTTCCTTCTTTTCCTTCATTTCCTTAAGATATTTAAACAAAATTTCCAGTTTTGTAATCCTTTCTCCCAAATCGTTAAACTTTGATAACAAGATGTCATCCTCTTCCTTCTCCTTCTTAACACCCAAACGCTTTTCATTTCGCGATCTGCTTTCCTCAACGAACTCAACAAACCCTTCCCTTATCGTTTTGTGCCATTATTGTTTTCTTTTGCTTTGGGAAGAATGTGTGTTGATTGTATTTTAGGGTTCACTCTTGCTCGTTCATACATATATGGTTGAAGGTTGGGTTACATTTTAACTAGCTTGGGTCAAAAAGTGAATGGTCTATAATACCCTCGGTTTGGTGTCCCTCGGTCAAGGGACGAATTGGCATTTAATGGATCTGTTTGGACCGTAGCGATGAAAAGTGCGTGGTTCGTCCCATCGCGATCCTCCGATACAAGTTTAGGGACCAACGGTGTATTTTAGTCTAAAAGTAGAATTGATCAATGCAATCAAAATCATTGAACTTTGATATTTGAAGTTGTCAAGATTTTGGTATGCGAAAAGAAACATGAAACCTTGTGATTTTAACTAACATTTCTCTAATTTGCCATATTATGTTTATAAACTATAATTCGATTAAATAAACCTGGAACAAATCTTGCAATGATTATACAAGGCTAAACAACTCGCCCATGGTTTACTTCGACGTGGTAATCCGCACAATTAGTTCATAGTATAGTTTGTTTAACGCAAACCTAGTCAGCCCATCCCTTAATTAACGATATTGTGTAGACGAGAAAATAATTGTCTCGTCGTTCTATTTAGACATTTTAAACCTATTTTCAATTGGATCATCAATCACGTTTCATCTTGTTCAAGTATCATGTAATCTTTCTTTTTTTCGAGCTACTTGCTAGTTAATAAAATAAAGTTTATTAGTGTAACGAGCTTCGCAAATATAAAATAAAGTTGCTTGTTCGTATAACAAGAATGCTACTACGGTAAAAGATAAAAGAGCTAATTTGCCACTTTAAAATATATCAAAATAGCAAATTTGTCTAAAGTAGCAGTTTGAGGTGGTTTTTGGTTAAAATCAAACCCTAAGTCAAAAACTTTGATTTTCTAAAATTTTAAATCATATGGTTTCAGTTTTTTTTTGTTTCGGTTTTTAGTTGTTTTCAATTAATCGGTTTGTTTCGGTTTTTTTCGTTTACCTTTTGATTTGCCGATTAATAAACTAGTTAGTTATAACTCTTAACTTATTTCATCATGATTTTAACTAATAAAGAAATAACAAATAGTAAAGTTTTCCATCGAACATAAATATTAAGTTCCCAAACAAAAGCATTCAAACAAGATTAATATAACAACAATAAATTATCAAATAAAGTATAAACTAAACATATAGTCATTTTAAAAAGTATGAAATGCAAGTCTTGGCATTTTATAAAAAGAAGTGTGAATGTTCAAAAGACATATCAAACCATTTGTTTAAATCATTAAGTGACAAATCATTTATATTGATAAGTTTATTTTCAAAGTTTTGAAAATATAGTGGCGAGGCAGTTTTTTTTGTTGGGTTTCTTGTATGGAACCAAAAACCGCCCCAAACATTCGGTTTCTCTGAAAATCAAACCGCCTCCGTCGGTTTTTTATTGATTTGGTTTTTCGGTGCGGTTTTCTTGGTTTTTTCGGTTTTAATTTAGTTTTTGTGCTGGCCCTTAAATTTGCCATCAAATTTTTTATAAGCCTTTATTTTCCGCTGAAAACACTAATTAAAAAAAGAGCAACTTCATATCTCCCCAACAAAAACATAAAACAAATTTGCCATTAGAAAGGTAAATTTTTAGCTCATCTTTTTAACGTTTTGATTTTCATTTAAACATTATGGATACTAATTTTATTTTTGCATATATATTATCTATAAAATAAACCAATGGAGCATTAGTTTAATGGTTGGAGCACTTGTGTTTGAGTCAGTTGATCCAGATTCAAGTCTCATTCTTGGCATTTGCTCCATATAGGTACCCACCTCCGCAAAACCTACAGACACACTGGAGAGACTTTGTGGAATAAGAATTCAATGGTCCGAGTCTTGGCTCGTGCTCACTCCAGTTGGTACTCCACTAGGTCGGGAGAGTTGCGAAGCTATTCTTGTGGGGTGGACAATAGCCGGTGCCAAAAGCCATCCTGGGTCGGGTGTTCGTCAATCTGACCTTTTGTGAAATCTATAAAAATAAGATTCTTGTATTTTTTTTTTTTTTTTTTTTGTATTTGATTTATTTACATACAAATTACCCCTAGCGAAAAAATGATTATCTTGTCAATTGTTTAATACATTAAGGGACTGTTTGTTTAGTTTTATATTAAATCTTGTTAAATGAAAGTATATTTTTGGATATATGTTGTTTGTTTATAGATGAATAAATGATTGTTTATTTTATGTGCTGAATAAAGTGTTTGAATTAAAATTTTTATTGTTATACTATTTTATTTGAAATAAATGTTGATTAGAGGTTAAGAAGTGGAAAGGTCATGTGTAAAACTAAGGTAAAAGTGATTATTTAATATAGAGACTCTCACTCTCATGCTTTTTCTAAAAAATCATCTATTTAAATTAAATACCAACAAACACTAAATTAGTAATTAATTACGGGCAAATCGCATAAAAGTGTATCCAACTTATATCCAATTTCAATTTAAGGTACTCAACTTTTTTTATCCCAATTTAGTATACCAAACTTTTTTTTTATTGCAATGTAAGACCACTAGCGGGTTTCCAAGTCACTTAGCCGGTTACCAAATTTTCCGACAACCTTTTCCAATGACCCACCACCACCACCTTCATTTATCACCACCACCACGATAACCCACCACCAATACCTTCATTTATCACCACAACCACCATATGATTCCTATGTACTTAACTCGTTTTGGAGTAATATTTTCACTTTACCCAAAGCAGAATTGGATAACCAATAAAACAAGAAAGAATCAACTAAATTTTGATACAAGTATCAATCATGATCTCGACTAAAATTTTCCGATAAACTTGTCTAATGACAACATTTTTCGATATCGGGTTATTCACAAGATAATGAGTCACCATAATTCATATAATCCATACAAGTTCCTCTTACATCACTATTCACTAATCACCAAATAATCATTAAGACCCCTTGACGGCATTCAAAATGGAGAAGGCATTGGGGGCATTCCTGATCCACCCATAGGAGGTGGCGGATTAAATCCGCCACCCTGCATAGGAGGAGGTGGAGCAAATTCTTCGCCCATAGGAGGCGGAGGAGCAAATTCTCCACCCATAGGAGGTGGTGCAGGTAATGCAAGAGGCAGTAGTTGAGCATACATGTTCTGCAAATTAACCAAAGCATGATCATCAATGATGTGTCTGAAATACTTAATTTGCATGAAGGTATTGGTGGTGGGTTATGGTGGTGGTGGTGATAAATGAAGGTGGTGGTGGTGGGTCATCGGAAAAGGTCGTCAGAAAATTTGGTAACCGGCTAAGTGACTTGGAAACCCGCTAGTGGTCTTATATTGCAATAAAAAAAAAAAAAAAAAAGTTTGGTACACTTAATTGGGATAAAAAAAGTTGAGTACCTTAAATTAAAATTTGGTATAAGTTGGGTACACTTTTATGCGATTTGCCCATTAATTAACTTATCTATTTTACAATTAAGACTATTTAAATCATTATCAAACACTACTTAAGTTATACAAAACTAATTCTAAGAAAAGACATGTGAAGCTTTTGTTAATAAGAAATCAAAAATAAATTACGAGAACTTTAAGTTTTTATCAAGACAAATTCTCTTGAATTATGTATTATAAAGAGAAATCACATGCTACTACAAAATAGTAACGTAATCATACCTGTTAGACCATGTTTACATTTGAAGTGTGATAATTCAAAAAGTTCGCAGTATGTATGTGAACCAATTAGATGTAGCAAATATTTTCACACTTTTATCTACTCACAAACCTGGCTTAGGTCTAATTATCCATTAATAATATGCTATAACAAATGTAAATTAAAAGTGAATGAACTGAAGAACATATAAGTCAAAACGTTTGTTGACTAAAAAATACTTTACTTGTATCTCCATCTCTATCAATAACCTTTTGATCACAAACATAATTAGATTTTGACTATTGAGCAAAAATGAATGGTGTACTTTGACTACTATATATGGTCCTATGATATAATTAAAGTTGAATTTATATAGAATATTCATATACTGTTTGTTTTACATCTTTAATCTAAAGTCGTTAACTGATCAAAGTATGAACGTGACATTTGGTGGTGACTGATTATATAGTCATCCACAACTGCAAAGTCTCATTATCGTAGATCATGTAATCATTATGATATAGATGACATCGGATGTTAGCCAAGTTTAAAGAATATCTTAAAAAGTTATTTTACGATATGTGTTATGCATGCGAGAAGTTACCAATTGTTGCTCATTTTAAGACATAATTCGAGATTACTTAATCTGTCAAATGTTAAAGAAACTAGCGATGATACTATTACAAATTCACATATCCTTTTATTGGGATCGTTTCCTAACTTGTCAGAGGCTTTTGGTAGTCTTTCTCCTACTTCATTACCTGCAAAGATTAGTGATTTAGAGAGTCAAATGCTTGATGGAAAGCTCGTGTTAGTAAAAGATGATGGAAACCCATTAAAACCTTCTAACAAAGCTTCGAACATTACGTGTACTAATGTGATGAGGGAGGAAACTATCATGGTTGATGATGTTGGTGGTACTTCAAATGTTGCTAACAAAGTAACACAAGTGGATGAGTCTGGGCAAAAAGCCAATGGTAATATTTTGAGTTCATTTGCTGATGTGCTTAATGTTGATAGGAACAAAACTTAGGTTAACTTTTGTGTTCTTACTACGCGTGCTTCTAGTGAATGCAAAGTAGTGATACCTACATCATCTGTGGAAGAGGTAAGTGGCAGATTTGCTAATTCATTATATAGTTATTTCGTCGGTAAACTTATGGCATTTCCAGTTGTGTAGAATTATGTTTTTAACGCTTTGGGAAAATACGGCATACAAAAGATTTTGATGAACGCAAATGGCTCTTCCTTTTGCAAATTTGGTTCCAAGAAACGGGTTGATGAAGTACTTAAGAATGGTCCTTGGATGATTCGTACCATACCGGTAATTTTTAAAAAATGGACTACTTTTACTAGTTTGAAAAAAGAGGAGTTAACTCATGTCCCGTTTGAGTTAAATTTCATGATGTTCCAATGGCGCTATCCACTGCTGATGGACTAAGTGCTATAGCAACTAAGATTGGTAAAGCTTTTAATGTTTGATTCATTTACTAGTACGATGTGCAATGAATCATGAGGAAGAAATAGCTTTGCACATGCTATGATAGAAGTAAGTGATGAAAACACTTTGAAGAACTCGATGGTTATTGGTATCTCGAATTTAGATGATGAGGGATACATTTACGAAAAAATTACTATTAAATACGAATGGACTCCTCCACGATGTGCCAATTGCAGGATTTTTGGACATAACTCTGAACTTTGCTCTAAAATGGTTCCTATTAAGCCCATGAATCATGGGGAGGTACAATCTGATAGTACGAAGATGAATTGAATAATACTAGAATTGGTGGAAAGAAATTGGTCGGTGGGTAATTTAATATGAGTTCTAAATTTCAGTTTAAGTCGACTAAACAAGTATATAAAACATGTTTCTAAGAAGAATGGTGCTAGTACATGCGGTACGAAGAAGAATCCTGAAACAACTAGATAAGAGGCAAGTAACTTGAACCCCTTTGATGCACTAAGGTCGGTTGAAAATGATAATGTGTTAGGTGCAAATTGGGGTAATTCCATGGGGGC
Organism: Chrysanthemum lavandulifolium; assembly: GCA_022545495.1. Taxonomy (NCBI): domain Eukaryota; kingdom Viridiplantae; phylum Streptophyta; class Magnoliopsida; order Asterales; family Asteraceae; genus Chrysanthemum; species Chrysanthemum lavandulifolium. Next base: position 261,215,933 of record CM040241.1, on the reverse strand, counting down.
TGAAACTGTTGTGGACGAGGGGCAGCAGGCTGATGCGGAGCCTGTTCAGATCTTGGCGAGAATGCCTAATGATGCTACACTTGTGAATGAGGTACAACTGGCAAATGAGCTGCCAATTCCTACCCTATCTAATGTGGCTGGTTCGAATATAGGAAAGAACAAGGTAAGTGATGTGGCTGATGAGGATAGTGATAGTGAAGTGAAGGAAGTTTTTGATGAAACAACAGGTTTCATGACATCCAAGAATGGAGGCGGAATCAGGAGGAAGAACCTATACGAGCGTTGAAAAGTATATTATGATGATAAGCCATACGATGATGATAAGTGCGAAGATTTAACTAAATAGCAATTAGCTTTTTGTGATGCTTATGATATAAGGCTTCGTGGTCATACTAGACGTTAGTAGTTTTATAGAGTAGTTTTTCATAAGTTTGGTTTGTCATTCTTATGATAGGTTCGGTTTGAAACGCAAATGGTGCACTTGTTATCCCACTTATGTAATAGGTTGAGATGTATGATTCACTCACATCCTATATTTTTAAATATTTTTGGAGTAATAAAATTTACTGGATGTCAAAAACTTAAAAGAAAAAAAAATATCTAATTTCAAAATAATATCAAGTTATGGGAAATCATTCCAAACTCAATGGGCCAGTAAGCATCATGGTAGTCCAAGCTAAGAAGAGCTTCCCGTTCCTTTCATACGCCCACCGTACGTCCTAAGTATACTGAGAAAGAATTAGCAGAGTTGTCTCACTCCGCCTGAGGTGTACGGTCGCAAGACTGAAACTCAAAGGAATTGACGGGGACCTGTTACCTAGCCAAACCAAAGGCTGGAAAGAGCGTTTAGACTACTTATATCCCTCACTGGGAATCAGAGAAAGGAGATGATAGGATCGGTATTAACAGAATAGATGGCTTCTTTCTAACTAAAGGCCAGCGTATCCTATCACCTAATCTTTCTAAGGAGCGAGAGCATGGGTAACCTTAGGGGGTGGCCGTTCGGTCACCTATGATCCTAGGACCAATAGGTAAAAAATGGGTTTGTGCCGCAGGAGTTGAACAATCCACCCTACACAGGTGTGGGCTTACAGGGCTCGTAAAGCCTTTATTTCATTCATCAATAGGGCCCTGGTCGGTCACTTTTCTGGGACGGGATCAATAAGTGGAATGGAAGTCATAAAAAAGATATCTTGATCTTCGCACCTCAGATCAAGAGGAAGGGTAGCTTGTCAAGCTGGCCTAAAATTTTCAATATTCTTAATTATTATATAAAAAAATATATATAATTAAAATATAAATAAAAGGATTCGTTATCTTTTAACCAGCTGTTCTTTGGAGTCTTAATTGAGGGTTAGTTCTTAGGTGAGCATTTTCTAAAGGTTGGTGGATCTTGAAAGTGTAGCTCAATTGGTTCGGGATGACATGAGTTGTGATTCGATCATCATAGTTTTATTTATTTATTTATTTATTTTTTATTTTTATATGAAAGGTGAAAACATATTAGCTCAAAACCATGACACATGATAAGTATTTAAATCAGTGCAAATGACATACAACCGAACTTGGAGCTAGAACAACAAAAGAACTACATACTAATCATGAACTACATACAAACAACACTACAAAGACAACAACAGTGTCCAATTCACCAAATTCACTTAGTTCATCATAGCTGCATCTAATAAAGCACGCAATCAAAATTAAAGTAAATCGAACAACAAAAATAGCACAAAATCAGGGGTAGAATCATTGTTGATAATTAGACACTTAACTGATCAACATATGATTGTTGATCGACTAGAAATCTTATTTGTATTTTGTCAAATTGATATCCTTAGATTAACCACAATATTGTCGAATTGATATTCTAGTTGGATTAGTTGGATGCTAATATTTAGTACTTTAGAACATCAATGTTGGATTTTTCAAATACAAATTCATATCCGGATTGGTTTCAATGTTAAGTCCGCACTCAAATTTCATCACTTTATTTTGAGGAAAAAAGTTGAAGTCTATTCAAACATGGCATGTTTAGCTTTAAATTGGTCTCTCGTAGTAGTGATCATATGTTGAAGAATGGGAAGCCTAAAGGATTTTGGCCGGTTTGAAAGGAAATACACTTTTTGTAGAACTTTTTAAAGAATTTCAACAATAATGAACTTTGTTAAATATATTTTCATTTCTTTTTTATACTTAGCTTTGTATCTCAAAACTGAAAGAATTTATATTAATTAGTTGTTAATAGTCATATTACAATAATCTTCAGATATATATGAAACTTTTTAGGTTTTACATTTACTACTTTCTCAGTCAGATAGTTTTCAAAGTTGTACACTGAACAGATGCATGCATGGAGAAACTGAGAGGATTATATCTTTTTCGCTCATTGTCACACACTAGTCAACCACTACAATGGAGTCTGAATTAGCAATGAGAAAAGCTAATAAAATATAGCGGCGAATGTTCTTACCACATGCTTTTCAACATTAAAGCTAAGAAAATCTTTCAGAACTTTTTATGTGATCAAGGAATTTTACGACAGTTTAAAATTCTACGACTCACCAACTCCTCCTTGAACAAACAGGCATTCGCAGCCACCTTTAACCTCGTTGCATACTTGCGTGGGAAAGATCTCTCCGCACCAAGACAACCTAACGAGGCAACTAGCATTAATACTAGATCTAGATGTACGTACACAGTTTAACCTAAAATACTATATCATTCACTTATGGAAGAGATGTCCACTGTTCTAAAGAAGATTACATGAAAATATAACTATACAAGGACTGATCTTTCAATTCATTGAGTTAAAAAAAATCAACGGTACCAATTCCCGTCTTCCACGGGGTATGGACAATTCCAAATTGAGTTGGTTTGTATAAAACTCGAGCAAGGCGTTGCATTACAATCTTCTTTGTTAAAACACATCATTCAAAATTTCTAATTTTAATATTATTATAATGAATAAAAATCTCAGATAAAACATGAAAAGAATAAGGTGCGTTTAGTGTATATTAACGGGGAATCGATCAGGGAATAGTTTGATATGCTTTGAAGGCTACTAATTTACACTCGATCATCGTCAGCAATACTAATTAGCATTTTATAAACGTTATCATTGACTTTTTTAAAGCAAATATATTAATTTAGCAATGTGACATTGATATTCAAAATTATATAAACAGAGTACGAACGACGTTTTATAATATATCTAGAGATACCTACTTTTACCCTTCCCTATTTAAAAACCAATACCGATTGTGATTGATATATATGTACAAACCAAACGCAGCCTAAGGGGGTGTTTGATTGGGGTAATTTGAAATTTCAAAATTCTAGATTCTAGAAAATTTAAATTTTTGAGAATTTAAAATTCCGTAATTTAAAATATCTTCGCATGTTTGGTTGACAGAAATATATAAATATTTTTTAATTTTTTTAATATAAATTTCATAAATATTTTATTTAAAAGTTTATAAAAAAAATTATAAAAGGTTTATAAAAAAATTATAATAAATTTATAAAAGAAAGTTTATAAAAAATTTATTAAAAAAAAAGTTTATAAGAAATTTATAAAAAACAGTTTATCAAAATTTTTTTAAAATAGTTTATAAAAAAAAGTTTATAAAAAACTTATAAAATAAGTTTATAAAAAATTTATAAAAAAATTTTATAGATAAAATTTATAAAAAAAGTTTATAAAAAAAATTCATAAATATTCTATTTAAAAGTTTATAAAAAAACAATAACAAAAAAGTTTATAAATTTCATTTTCAAGTAAATTAAAATTCTTCACCTTTTAGAGGCATTATAATTCTCTCCATTTTGGTAATTCGTGGAATTGTAAATTACTTCAAATGTCCCCATTTGAGTTGCCAAACAAGATATTTGAAGAGAATTAAAATGCAATTGCCTCCAATATACTCCAAATTACCCCAACCAAACGCCCCCTAAGTACTTTCAAGCTATGGCTAATCATTTGAATATGCAAACTGTTACCAAGTAACACTATATGCATAGTTCACCAAAAAGAAACAAGAGAGAAGGCAGCTAGTATCAAAATATCACAATCTAGAAAATATATACTTAAAATTTATCATGTGATGATGATTTTGAAACTAAATAACGTATATGATGCAATTAACCAAGATTTTTACCCTAGACGTGATTGATCATACATAGTTTACAAATTTAACTTCTGTCTACACGGATATGGTGATGCAGATCGAGTCAAACAAATTGTGCTTGCTAATGATTGCAATGTAGCTAGGGTCTTCGGCTGTATGTTGTAAAAGGTTTGAATTTTTTGACGCAATCTTTTACTTTGAGAAAAGACATGCATGCTTTGTTTTTGCTTTCACTTTGAATTGAATGAGTTTACGTCCAGGTGTCCATGTTTCCTATTACATACATCATGACTATCTATATTTTCACTATCCCTTCTAATCTAAGACATGAAAGAAAGCCCTTTCTTTTTTCCTGTTGTATATGACCTTATTACAGTTGTTCTGTTTTATGTACCGTAATTTTGGTAAGTGATCAAGGTACGTGTTAGCTAGGATGGGAACTGAACAAGTTAGAACGTACAGAGAGGCGAAGCTGGTGTGATTGCAGTCAGCTTGGTCTCTTGGAGGACTATAAGTGTAAAATCTAATAAGCGATTGCATTAAGCAAATTTAGGGTTTTATCAGTAATTTGTGTAGTTCTTTTTTTATTCATTCACATTGATGTATTATTTCTGAGTTTTGCATTGTACTGATATAGTGTTGCAATAGAGATGTTCATACTACTATTTACAATTTGCTCGAGTGTTTGACTGGTTCGAGCTTAGGTTGTTCTGTGCATGAATACGCGAAGTTAACGTTATAATTTCTTATCAAAATGTACGCGGATTCTTCGTTGAGTAACTAGCTAGCTAATGTTTATATAGAAATATTCTTGATTTATGATTTGGATCGAAGACTCAACAAGCTCATTAAACAAATAAATTAATTGCATTGATTTATGTTTATAAACATCCTATACGGTTGTTGTCATCCATAGTCAATGCAAATAATTTACACTTCTTATCTACAAAAGACATACGTCAACGAGTCAAGACATATTATTTAGCAATTATTTAGCTTGTCACATATTAATTAAAATATGAGCTTAATAATAATAATGTCACACCTAAGCTAAGAATTAAAGAATTAAGATTAGTTTTTTTCTTCTTCCTTAATAGCTTGTCATTGTCATCTAATGATCGAAAAGTAATTTGTTTGTTATGTCATTGCAGTATTTTATAAACTAATTTAGTTCTATCTAATAAATATATTATGGGCATGAATGAATTCGGTAAGCAAAACGATTAAAGTAATTTCAATAAAAATAAAAGTCAAGTAATTTTTAAGTAACTTGTTTACTAATAAATTTAAAGTATATAAGCATATACAGACACATAAGCACACAGTGGTGTACGTCAACCTTAAAAGTAGATTATAAATGAGACAAATCCATTTAAATTTTAATGGTATAAAAAGCATACAAAGTGTAATACATATTCATTGAACGTCTTCAATCTGTAAAAGAACTTCAATTGAACGTCTTCAATCTGTAACATCTTGCAACGAATATTAAGAAAGATGACAAATTCTTGAAATATATATCCTTAGCTTGTAAACGAGTTTTAATATTAACCTATGTTATTTCATATAGAATTAAGAAATACTAACAAGTTAATGTGTAATTGCTAACATGTCAAATACCTAAATCAAATAGTAAATGTTAGTTAAATTTTTTACTTTGTTTGGTTGACATGTCACTATATTTGCTATAACATCTTGTCTTGTGATAAGCTAGTGGACTTTGATACAGGATTAGGTATATAAAACGATTACTTATTCGTGCACTTGGCTTCATTACACCTCAGTATCGATCATAGTTTAAGATAACTAATGATATAAACAATGTATGTTAATCATTTGTCAACTCGACAACCAATTCAATAATTATTATTTTTTATTTTTAGCACATTTTCAAGTCCTATGCGGCGAGCAAAAAGACAAAGGTAAGGTCGTCATTTCGAAAGGTTAGAAGTTTAGATCTATTAAGGTTGAGACAGAGTACATTAACATCCATGGTTAGTTCTTTGATATTATTAATTGCTTGATTATTAGAAAACCCCACAAAACTTGGCGTGTTAAGATGAATACTCTAGTCGCCTACTCGGGAGATCTTAGATTGATAGAGAACGTTCATGCAGAGATGAATCAGTGTGATTCAAAAGCTTTGTAAATCATTCTATTTCTATAACAACCAGTCGAGAATGCGTATATTGCCTCTGCAAACTATAAAAGCCATACGACATTTCGGGTTTCTATTAGGTAGCTCTACATCTTTGATATGATTATATCGATGTATGTAACAAGCTATATCATTCTTTTAGACACATGTTCAACTTTCATGCATAAGTTTGTATAGCTGAAATTAGCAAAATTCAAGTTGTTATACGTTTCATGTTTATTTTCAAAGATAACAGTCGGTAATTATATATAACATGCAAGAAAAACAATGATCTATAAAAGTTAACACGTTTCTAACACGTCTTTCTTTATATTTATGATTTTTCTCATGTGTAGATAAAATCTTGGCTTTATGAAGTCAACTATTTTAAAAGTGATCACTATACAAAGAATTACTTATATGAACACATGGGTTGTCGTAATAACAAATGATGGTAAAAATTAGCATGTGTTGACTATAATGAATATGATACTAAAGATGTTTGGATATATACTTTGAAAGTAATTTATTATATGAGATGTTTATAAAACTTAAAAATGTTTATATATAGTGAAATAAGTTTATAAAACCAAAAAGTATTAATTAATGTCATAACATAATTACAAACTTTTTTTACTATAGTGAATACCCTGTTCCGTCTGACCGTTTTGATTATTTGAAAAATTGGAATTAAAATGTTGGAAGTCTTGATACAATGTTAGGGAAGAATGAAATTGTTACAATTGTTTGTCATAGAATTACAATTAAAAGAATTTTACGCTATAAAATCTCTGAATACAATATTGATATGTTCAAAGCTGAGACGAATAGGTATCCTAATTCAATTTGAAGCTGAAACAGAACCATATTTAAGTTCGATTTTTTGCAATGTTTGGTCCATTTTAAATTCGGTTCATTTTAGAGAAATAGGTATCATATTCATTTTAGAGAAATTACATAGTTACATGGATATAAATTAGTGTGGGATGTTGGGCTAGAATGAATTAGGCTGGGCTGGGCTAAGTTTGTGCAAAATTAAGTGTTAATACTTTGAACTTGATTCTCTCATTGAGCTTTTTTGCATTGTAGCATTGTACTATTGGGCTTTGCATTGTCTATTATTGACTGAATAGAATAGAAAAAATGGAAGTACAAAAAAATTAAAAATGGTGAAACGTGTTATATTGATGATTAATGAATACAAAGCACAACACATACATAGAGGTGGTAAAACGAGCGGGCTAAACGGCAGGCGCGAGACGAAAGACGGCGGTAAAGCTACCACGTTATATGAATCGCTTTTAAAAAGACCCAAAACGAAGAAATAAATTCTTCAAACGTAACACCTCATTTATCTTTAAAAAATTAAATATAAGTTTTTCTTTAAAGACAACCTAATGTTCGAGAAAAACACGCGCTTATTACGCTTAAACTTAAATGAAGCAATACATCTTATTTCAAAAAAGATGAGCCCAAATATCTTCAAATAATTTAAAAGTCATTCATTTAAATTTATATTTTTATTTTGGTAGACAAATTGTCACCTCTACACATAGGGGCGTAACAATAACCGAACTAATTACCGCCACTGCTATGTCAACTTTTCTATTGTTTTAGTGATTTATCACCAAATAACCGTAATAAGGATCAACAAATCAATTTTTTACATTAAACAATTTCAAAAATGAATGTTTTTATTAAACTTTTATAAAACAAAACTTTACATTATAATTTTATAAAAATAAAAAGCTAATAAAACGAAAGTTCTCTTCTTTTGAAGATCATTACTAAATATCATCACTGAAGGTATAAAGCTGCAATTACTAAGTTTAATTGAAAAAAATGACTCCTCAAGTAAAATGAGTAGCTCTGAAGTGGGATTTGGAAATGAATACTTGTTCAGTTGTTTGCAAGGATACGATTTCTATGAAACTGTGCAATAAAAGGGTGTTTGGATGTATGATTTATGTGGAATTCTGAAAAGAAGATGTTGATTTCTTAGTGTTTCGAAAGGATCCAATACATTTTGATAAATAGGATGAGTCATGAAAAACGAGACTACCCTGATTTTTCAATTTTAGTTATATTCTTGGAAGAAGTTGTTTGAAGAAGCCTTTATGTGATCTCATATTCTAGATGATGCCTCCTTGTGATAGTATTCTAAGGGTAAATATGAGGATCGGATGAAGCTGCATTTAGTCTATAGAATAATCTTGCAGTGGGGAAATGTAGTTTAGGATATGTTGATATCCATAGTCTTATTGATATTAATGGAAGAGTTCACTCAGTTGATGATGGCTGCTTGTTTAGGACTATTAATGTTGTATGGAGTTAGATTGACAGTTTCTAATGATATTGTTCTATTGATGATGCCTTTTTGTGATAGGATCTTTTGACCCTATGTGAGCTGGGAGATGCATTTGGGTTATAAGATAATCTTACAAAAGGAAATGTAGTCATAAGATCTAGTATATACGTTGTAGCTTTATGGAAAGGTGAATTTAGGTGATCAAAGAATATATGTAGAGGATGAATTCCGTACAATATGTTTGTTTTGTATATTTGTTTAGAATGTTTCAAGTATTTGTGATTTTGCAGGCTGTAAAAGAGTGTCTAGGGTCTGTCTAATGCCTCTTGCAGTTTGGTGTATAATGTAAAATTTATTAAAGTAATATATAGTTTCACAATTTCAAAAAAAAAAAAAAAAAAAAACGTTTCTTTTTCATTAAATCTAACCTTAACCAACCACATCTTCTTCTTCAATCCACAAACAGATACCATTCTTCATCAACTTACACACACAAATTCACACACCACTTTTTTCTTCTTTTGAGTATACATATACACAAAAAACATGGTCATCACTTGTAGCTGTTTGGTGAAGAAGTTTGCCAAAACAAACCAAACCCAAAATCCCACCACCACGCGCAATGGTGATGCAATAGTAATGACGTACGATAAGTTTATAGTCAGAATAAGAACCACAGAAACCTTGGAATTTTCCCTAGGTTATTGGCGTAGCTGACTCGCCTAGGATTATTTGATAAAGTTTGTATGCAACACATAGCGAGCGTAGTGCGGTGTTGGATTGCGAGACATTAGTGGGCTGAATACCTAATGCATAATAATTATTTATAAGTGTTGGACCAAGGTACTAGGCTAATTTTTATAGGGTATAAAGTTGGATCAAGGCACTGCACTAATTTAGACAAAATCTCTCATAATTACCGATCAAGGCTTGACAGATTCAGTAGATTCAACTAGACGATATATTTTAGAAAGCAAGTAAATATCGAGGTTTTGAAGATTTGGATTTCAAACTAATATTAACCTAAATACAAGAAAATCAAATGACAAGAAAGGTAAATTTTTGAAAACTTATATGATGAAGAAACCATAATTATTTAAGGTGCATTACTCTTTATACAAAAATACTAAAAAGAAAATTAATCCCCCCCCCCTACCTTTACTACACTACAGCGGTTAGGTACACTGCCATGAAGTTGTAAAACTTGCTTTACAAACCGTACGTCATTTCGTTAGGTGGTTTGCACCATCGGACAAACCCAAAACGTGGACAACAATGCGCGGTGGTGCTACCGTAATGAGGACCGTGCGCGGTTGGTGGCCACTGCAGGTTCTGAATTCCATACATTACACCCGAACTTAGTAAAACTAGCGGACACTAAACCACAAACCATGTTTACGCCTTTTATTTATCATATAATAGTAACGCAGAGGGATAATAGGCGATGAGCCTAAATTCCTGTTTCAAGTGACAATACTCTCATTTTTTTGGCAAGGACAATACTCTCATTTTAGAGTATCATTCAAAGTAAACCGATCAAACACCTTTGTACGTATCGTTCCTGTTTCCATAACCTATTCCCAAAACCATTAATCAAAACACACCTTTAGTATTCTGAAAAACTAGGCTTCAACTAAAGATATTTTCGGCTAAACGAGGTGTTACTACATTGGTCAACTAATTACTCGTGGTTAAATAGGGGAAAGTGATATGCTAGTTTTGTTATTTATGCAGTTATGCAGCATATATATTCTCAGAGACAAAGCCGCGTCAGTATGTGGTACTGGCAGGACATGCCCCAACCAATTTCTTACGGATACACAAAATGCATATGAAAAACATATTCAAACTATAACATATCATTTGTTTCTACATGTTACATATGCTATCATATATCATTTGTTTTTTCTAACGGATCAAGAAAACATATTCAAAAAAACATTATCATGTCATATGTTTGTAGTAGGGGTGTTAATCGGTTCGGTTATCGGGTTATTCGGTTTATTCGGTTCGGTTAGTTCGGTTAATTTTTTTTTCTGGGTCAAATTGAAAACCGAACCGAACCGAACCGAATTCAAATTTGACTCAACCGAACCGAATAACTAAAACCGAATAACCCGAATTACATAATTTTAATTATTATTTTATTTAATTATATATATTTTTAGGGGTTTTATATCAAATAGGTTCTAACTTTTCAACTTTGTTCGCTAAGTTACCTAACTATTTTTTGTTCAATCGTAATTGTTAATTACACGGATCGACATTCAAGCTCTTGAACTTCAAAATATGTTCAATCGGGTTCTTGAATGACTAAACCGACGAAAATACACTTCTTTTCATTTTGTTAAGTACATAAATGGTCCCTCCGTTCGCCTTGGTGTTACTGGATTCATCCGGTTTTCATTTTTGTTACGTTTTCATAAGTTTCATAAGTTTTCGTCCGTGGTTATACGTTTTCGCCCGTTTTCTTCCGTTTACGTTTTTATCTGTTTTTATACGTTTTCAATTATCAAATACCAAGTAATGCCCGAAACCGTTATGTAAAATCATTTATAAAATAAAGCAACACACTCTCTTTTAAATCGTTATGTGCTTCGACCCATTATATGACCAAACGCACCCTAAGTGCTAACAAAATGCACCCTGATCAGTGGAAATCCACAAACACCCCCTTTACACACTTATCAAATAAGCTAAGAAATAAGCTGAAAAATAAGTTCGAGTAAACATGCAAAAGAAGTAAGCTGGAAAACAAGCAAACAAAACAGACGCCCCTCGTGGGTGAACCGAATCTCAATCAAACATTCACACCATATGTGGGTTCTTTAGTTGACCGAGAGCACACAAACACCCTATGTGGGTTGATTGTTTAACCGAGAGCAACACAACAGCACTTACACTCTCGTGTGTGTCTCATTAGCCAAGTAACAAACCAAACAACCCTAGTGGTGTTTCTCACGGACATATTTCACACACAAAACAAACACACTCGACACCTTTATGGTGTCGTGATACGAACTTAAGAAAATGGTGCTTTGTAATTTATAATAACTTAACAAGCACACACAAAACGTATAAAATGGATCGAGACGAGGAAAAACGGATGAAAACGGATAAAAACGTAATGTATAAAAATGGAAGAAAACGGCCGAAAACGTATAAAAGCGGACAAAACACATAAAACGGATTGAGAAGAGGAAAATGGATAAAATGTATAAACACGATTTAAAACTTATGAAAACTTACGAAAACGTAATAAAATGAAAAGCTCGAATCGAATCAGAACACCGGAAAACCACATGGACCATTTATGTACTTAACAAAAATGAAAAGGAGGGTATTTTGTCAATGGTAACCTCATTGAACACACTTTTGAAGTTCAGTGACATGAATGTCAACCCCGTGTAGTTTAATAGTTTGAACAAAAAAATAGTTGGATAACTTTGGAAAGTTGGGTAACATATATGATATAAAACCTTATTTTTAGTATCAAATTTTATTTTCAAACTTAAATAATGATATATTTATATTAAAAAAGAGTTTTAGTAATTTTTTTTTCGTATAAATACATAGAAAAATGTTATATTTATACTAAAACAAAGAGTTGTAGTATTTTTTTTCTTCATATAATTAAATACATAGAAAAAATATATAATTACAAGAATTTGGTTTTGGTTTTCGGTTTTCATGGCCATAACCATATCCAAATCGATAAACGAATATTTAATTCGGTTTGATTTGGTTATGACCAATTTGGTTCGGTTACAAATGCGATTCAGTTTTCTTCGGTTCAATTCGGTTTCGATTTTCGGTTACTGTGAACATTACCGGATCCGTGAACATCCCTAGTTTGTAACAAACTACGAGTATAATATAAGAATAAAACAAAGAAAAAAATACCACACAATATCAAACATTGTCACTTTCAGAAATATTTCCTGGTTTTCTAAACACGACATATATTCCATTCATCAACTCCTGGTCAAAACTATCCTACTTTTCTCTTATTCAAACTTGGTACTAGCTAATAGGAAACTCTTCCAACTAACTTATATGATTCATAGAAAAAACGTGTAACTTTTTATCTCATTAAATAGAATAACTTTTAACTAATCAAATAAATAACTCCTAAAATAACTTATTACGCTGCTATTATTGTTCCGAAACAAACTATGCGTCGCAAACATCAATTCTGATCTTTCCTTATGCATGCCGTGAATGCATGCACTATGTGAGAAGCAAGGAGCAACGATCCTTGCAAAATTGAATTCTCTCAACATAGTCGCACGTTTCTGATAAAACTATGTACAAGTTATAGCGACAGATTATGAGATTACTTTGCAATGTTTGTTAAATATAATAGCAACAGCTTTGTAGTTTTCTTGTTGTATATGTGTATATAGTGCAGAAAACTCCAAAAGTTGGGATGGTAGAGTAGGACCTGGGCTGCAAGCCAGTCTAACATTCTATTCAAACACATGTGTTCAAAGCGATGTCGACTATTGACGAAATAACGACTTAAACCAGTCAATAGTAGTTGAGGAACAAATTTTAGTATTCACAAAGTAAGGTGCATCATAATTATTATTATTTTTTTAATTATTTCTTTTTCCTGAATTGTATTTATGCTAGTTATACCAGCTTAAGTATAAATTATCATGAGTCTTTATAGTAATGTTATCTGTGACATACTCATTAAGTGGTTGAGTGTTTAAGTGTTCTATGACACAATTATGTGAAACTTTTATAGATATTTTGAGAAATAGACGAGTATCTGTGCACAACAACGAAATTTTATAGCGGCATAGTTTACAGTCGTGTACTTGTGTGATTGAATACTTTATAAGATTATAGTGATTGAATAGTTTCCGCTAATAAGTACGTAATTAATTTTCCAATTGTGTCTTAGTTTGTTTCTTTAAATAGATTCAATTTTCACTTTTAACTTTTGAGAAAAGTTGGTTTTTCCATTACAAATAGTATTTTATCGGAGGAACTAAAACTTCCACAACGATCATATCATGTTTTTGAGAGAAGATTGAACATTATAAATAAAATACTTTAAGACTTAGGGTGTGTTTGGGGAGAACATGGGGCAGACTTAAAATAAGTCGAACTTTATAAAATAAGTCTCGTTTCACGCGAGAATGAAATCATAAGCCTCTAAAAGGCTTAAACTTTAGCCCATAAAAAGGCTAAAACTTTGCTAGGCTTATGAACCATAAATTACATGTTTACCCACAAAAGTATCTAACATATCCATAAACTCATTTAATTATATCTTTTTAGTAATTTTGCAATAATAAGCCTCACCCACCCCATTTGCCAAACAAGTCTACAAAATACAAATTTCAACTTCAAACATCATAAAGTTCTATCCCATTTCCAAATTTCATTCGCAAAACATACCCTTATGAAAATACAAGTTGTCAATCAGTTGTATTTGGGGGCTAAAAGATTTCTAGTACGTTCCCCGAAGACAAGTTGTTTAGTTTACTGTTGCAAAATAGATTTGTTTGTCCGAAATTTTATTCTCCAAAAAGAATTGTACCTTATGAAAATACATATTATAGTAAACTAAGAAACTAAGAGCATTCCCAACAATAACCAAGTTGTTTCATAACACCGTCCACGTCAGCGTCACATCAGCTTTAACATTTCACCTTAACATCCCCAAAAAACACCCACAACAATAAAATCCCAATAACATCAATAGCATTTCATATTTTCAATTTCAACCCCTAAACTAAAACAAACACTTCATTTATTAAACTAAACATAACATTAAATTTGAAAACATATTACAATGCGAAATTAAAAAAATACAACGAAAAAAAATTACAACGAATAAAAAAACACACCGCAAATTAAACATTATAACATAAAGGAAATTACAACGAAAAAAATAACAAAACGTAGCAAATACTTATTCATCATCGCCGCTTCTTTGTTGTTGTCTATATGCTTCAGATTCTTCCGCCAAACATGCTCCATAAGGTCCTGTTGGAGTTGGGTATGCGTTTTTAGCCGTGTTTCTTTTGCCTTCGACCGTGAGTATCACATCTTTCGACCCATCTTCGTTGCCTCAAATTTGCTTGTGGATCCACCCACACTTCTTTATAGTCACGTAATGCAAATTTTTGATCTTTTATAATCATGTTATGCAAAATAATGCAAGAATACATGATTCTACGTATCGTGGCAATTTCTCATTGACGTGCAGGTTGTTGTAGTATGCCCCAACGGCCTTGAAGCACACCAAAAGCACGTTCAATATTATTTCGGGCACTTTCATGTCTTCTTTTAAAGTACGTATGCTTTTCGTCAGTTGTTGCCGTGAAGGATTTGACGAAAGTTGCCCACTGTGGATAAATTCCATCAGCCAAGTAATACCCTTATTCATACCTAGTTCCGTTGACCATATAAGGTGCTCTTGGGGCATTGTCAGCAAGAATGTCGTCGAATAACGGAGAGTTATCTAAAATATTAATATCGTTATTCGCTCCCGCCATCCCAAAAAATGCATGCCAGATCCATAAATCTTGAGAAGCAACAACTTCAAGCATAATTGTTGGGTATTTTTTATCACCCCTAGCAAAATGCCCTTGCCAAGCCACTGGACAATTTTTCCATTCCCAGTGCATACATTCAATGCTACCAAGCATTCCCGGAAAATCATGTTTTTCTTCATGTTGTTGATAAAGTTTTGAATGTCGCCCATGTTGATTTTCTTAAATATCCGACACAAACAAATCAATAATGCATTTGTTAAAATTATCAAGACATACTTTTGAAGTACTCGCACCCATTTGCAAGTATTCATCAAATGCATCGGTGAGGTGACGACGCCAATTGGCGTATGGCGGGCGACACTTCATTAGAACACTTAAACTCATTCGACCAAGACAATCGGTGTTTGCCTAAAGAAAGTAAAATGATCCGGAATATTATCGAAGTATAAGATTCAATACCTTTAACTATTTGCGAGGAATAGTTTCCTACCATCTGAAGTCTTCTACGAAAATTCGGTTTGAATACTTACAACCTTCAACGAAATAATTGTTGCCAGACGTTCTTTTGCATTCTCACGTTCACGATATATATGGCTACGAGCACGAGTAGGATGTTGAGATTCAATACCTTCTTCTTGTTACAACTGAAGGTGATACTCGTGCGCGGACGCCATAAATTGGAAGTCCTCTTCATCATCAGCGTCTGACCAAGACAGAGGAATATCACCAAATTCATTTGGATCCATTGTGAACGAACTTGATTCTTGAATTATGAAAGTGTGAGAGGAAGTATATAAATTGTGAATTTGAATTATGGAAGTGTGAAAAAAATAGAGTTTTAGTTTGGTATTTATAGTGGTAAAAAAATGTTTTTTTTTGTAAAAACTAACCGTTAGGGGGTTTTATGTAAATATTTTTTAAAATATAACGGCTACTAGCCGTTGAGGGGCTGGTTTTGAAACTGTTTTGATTTTTTTTTTAATCGCCACTAACGGGCGTTAGTAAGATAACGCGCAGGGACTAACGCTGCGCTAACGCCAGCCCTCCAATGGTTTAACGCCAGAAACGACGTTATTTCGCCCTCTAACGGCGTTATGCCGTTACCATTGTAACTACTCTAATGCCTAAATGCGTTATAACCCAATATAGAAATGATAACATACTCAGAACATGAAATTCCTTAACTATAAGGGTGCGTTTGGTTTACGGTTTTTGACTTCAGTTTAGACATGATAGTTAAAGTTGTATGTTTAGTATGCACTAGTGGGCCCCAAATCAGGAATGAGTACTTAAAATCCGCTGTGTGATATTCCTGGATGCATTGCTACCTTTTGCAAAACTAATCTCTTGATTTCTTGTCTTTTTCTAAATTAGGTAGGTCCTCTTTCCATCTCTACCACTCATTCTTTTTTCTTTCTTTCACTATATAAAAACTATTAACTTTAAATTTAATATATATTTATAAATACAAATAATACATAAACTTATCATATTTTTTTCTCTCCTAATTTATTATCACAAATTCAAATCCAAATTTAAATCCAAATCTAAATCTTAATCCTAAACTCACCGACAAACCAAACGGGCCCTAAGTTTTTACTCTTATTTCTCTAAAAAAGACAGTAATTAATGCCATTTAACATATCAATTGTATACCATATCAAATCATAACAAAATGGATGCAAGCCAACATTTAATACGCTTGTTTCCTTATTACTCTACTTATCATCAAATTATCTAGGGATGACTCAATGATGCACACAACATTTATCAATTGTATATTCATGATTCAGCCGCCTTCTTCAAAAGATACTCGAATGTCGGATGAGAATATGCGCCATCGAGAAACCACTTCGAAAGCACCCTGCTCAACGACTCTGTAACGTGCAAACCGTCCCAATTCATATACTTAGACGGATGCTTGCACGAGGTTGCCTCAGGAGAACCGCACGTGGCCGTCATATTGAAGTTGTAAGCACCACCACTCCCACAACATGCTTTAAATCGTTCGGTGAAACCATATTTCGTAGGGTTTTTATAAAGCTCACGGTATGCATGCCAGTCATCACTGTACACAATAACCGTAGAAGGATACATTTTCCTTAAATTATGTAGTTTAGCTTGTAATATCATGTTATGGTCATAACTTTCTTTATTCTTATAAGCCACACAACCAAGCTCGTCCAGATCGGTTGGAGCTAATAACGTCAAAGCTACAGGGAAACATCCGGTCGTTGGTAGACCTTGTACGACGATATATTTAGCACCCATATCCAAAATTTGTTTAATAAATTTTGTTTCGTACCAAATAGCTAGCTTTTGAATATCCTTGCTAGTGGCTGTGGCTCCCGCAAGGTAATTATAATCATTAGCAGCCATCTCACCGATCCAGACTAATGCACCATCAAACACTGCCTTGCATTCTTTAGGAGTTGAAGCAGCGTCTTTGCATCCTGAACCCTTGATGTGTTCTTTGAACCACTCGAGTTGGGTTGGAAGTAAAGACTCGGGGACAGTATCAAACGTAGCATTAATTTTCATGAAATATGAGTACGGAATCACGGTGCAGCCACCAACCGCGAAGTTGACACCATGAGTAGTGTCAGCAGACTTGTTTCGGTACGGTGGGAAGTAAGGTAAGTTGAGATATTCAGCTACAAAGTCTATGACAAGACGGCCATCAGAGTATCTGTTTGTGGGGTGGTGGAAGAATGTGCGACCGTAAGGGGGGTTAGAGACTTGTCGAAAAATGATTGGTCCATTCGAGTTGTTGTTGTTTCCGCTGTCGGTGTACGAGTCTCCAAACACATAGACTTTGTTGAATGGTCGGGGTGGAGAGGCCAAGGAAACAGTAGAAATGATACAAATGGAAATACAAAATATAAAAATAGTAGAATATGAAATTGAAAAAGGGAAAGAAGACATTTTAATTTCTTGTAATTGTGTTGTGATACATTGTTATGCGAATTTGGGCTTATATAAGAAATTTGGTGCATGAACTTTTTATGAGGTCACTAGCATGCATGCAGCTTCTAGACGCATTCCATTAGTCATGACTAAGTATATTTTGGCGGCTGTTTATCGCATAAGTTATTTTCAACATAGAATACTATTATGTCTTATTGCATCATATGTAACTAACTATTGCATGTTTGCATATATATCAACCATTACGGTGTGCAATCCAATTAAGAATATTATTATGTGTATAACAGTTAGAGCATTGAAAAATAGTTGGTAGTTTATTACTACCTTCGTCTTTAAATAAATGTCTACCGTTAATTTTTAAAGTTTTTTTTTTCAACTCCAACATTGAATTATTTAATTTGTGTTATGTAATATTTGATGAAAATTGTACAGATGAAAATACATTTCAAAGCCAATCCATTCATATATTTTATATCAAGTATTAGATAACACAAATAAAATAATTTAGGGAAAATGATAAATTTAGACATCAAAGTTGTTTGCTTTTTCCTTTTCGGGCGTCGAACTTTTTTTTCCTATTGAAGATCGAACTTGCTTAATTTTTCTTTTGTGACACAAAATCAAACTTCGATGCCCGAAAAGGAAAAATAAGCAAGTTCGATCTTCTGATAGGAAAAAAAGTTCGATGCCCGAAAAGGAAAAAAGTTCGATGCCTAGAAAAAAAATTAAACCGTTAATTTTTTATTGCACCGTTAGTCCTTTTCGTCTGTTTTGCCGTTTCGTTGCACGCCGCTCGCGTTTTAATCTGTTTTTACTTTTACCGTTTTACACATTTCTTCGTTTTACGTTTTCGTCCGTTTTGCCGTTTCGTCCTTTTTGCGTTTCGCGTTTTGCACGTTTTTTGCGTTTAAATCGTTTTTACTTTTACGTTTTACAGCTGCGTTTTGCAGATTTATCCGCTTTACGCAAAACGTACAAAACGCAAAAGCGACAAAAACGCAAAAGCGGACGAAAACGCAAAAAGGACGAAACTGCAAAACGGACGAAAACGATAAAACGGAAGAAAATGTGTAAACGGACGAAAAAACAGATTTAAACGCAAAAGCGACGAAACGTGCAAAACGGACGAAACGGTGCAAAAGCGGACGAAAACGCAAAACCGACGAAAACGCGCGTAAACAGCACGGAAACGTGAAAAACGGATGAAAACGTAAACGGACGAAAACCGTGTAGAACGGACGGCGTGTAAGAACGGGCGAAAAGGACTAACGGTGCAATAATATAATAACGGTCGTTAAAAAGGTATTTAAAAGGACTAACGGTGCAATAATATAATAACGGTCGTTAAAAGCAGAGGAAAAGGACTAACGGTGCAATAAAAAATTAACGGTCGAACTTTTTTTTTCGGGCATCGAACTTTTTTCCTTTTCGGGCATCAAACTTTTTTTCCTATTGTAGACTAAACTTGCCTAATTTTCCTTTTGTGACACAAAATCAAACTTCATGCCCGTAAAAGGAAAATTAGGCAAGTTCGATCTATAATAGGAAAAAAAGTTCGATGCCCGTAAAAGGAAACGTGGCAACTTTGATGCCTAAATTTATCATTTTCCCAATAATTTAAGATCAAAGTTAAAAAAAAATAAATAAAAACGCTTTAAAAGTCAATATTGGACACTTATTTAAAAACATAGTAAGTATATAATAAATTGTAATGTTGGTTATCATTCTCTTATAGGGCTGAGCATCGGGCCGATCCCGACCGAATCCCGACAAAGTTTAAAACACAAACCGACTCGACCCGACAAGCCCGACTAACCCGATTTGGGACTCGGGATCGGACGGATTTGGGATTTGATCGGTTTTGTTTGTTGTTTTTTGGTTTTCGGCCCATCCCGACCCGATCCCGACAAGCCCGAAACCCGACTAACCGGAAAACACAAACCGACTCCCGACCCCGACAAGCCCGACTAACATGATTCGGGACTCGGGATCGGGACGGGATTCGGGATTCGGACGGTTTTGCTCACCCCTATTCTCTTAACACTTTTATAAGCGAGAGGGTGAAGGACAAGGTTACTATTTTTGAAACGCTTGGTTTCAAGGGTTGAAACGTTTTGTATGATGGGTATAAATTACCATCACTAAAAGTCATTGCCTCGGTTGTTAGTGAAGTTCAAATGACTTTTGTTAAAGTCCGAGAAATAATTGATGAGCCACCTGATAGCTGAGGAAATCATTGCATGTGCAAAGAAGTGTAAAAATATGTGTATGTTCCTAAAGGTGGACTTTGAAAAGGCATTTGACACTTTATTAAGGTCTTTATTTCTTTGCATCTTTGGATCATGGAACAAATGGAATTTAGTACGAAATGGAGAAGTTGAATCCACTCTTTTCTTAACTTGGTATATGCCTCGGTCCTTATCAATGGCTCCTCAACAAAAGAATTCAAGCTAGATAGAGGTATTCGACAAGGAGACCCTCTCTCTCATTTCCTCTTTATCATTGCGATTGAAGCCCTCAATGTCACCCTTAGGGAATCAACTAACCACAACTTTTCCATGACATCAAAGTGGGAAAAGATAAAGTCCACATTTCACAACTTCAATTTGCAGACGATGCACTCATTATGGGAGAATGGTCTCTCTGTAATGCCAAAAACCTTTCTAGGATTCTCACCTGCTTCCAACGAGATTCCGATCTTAGAGTAAACTTCAATAAAAGTAAGCTTTTCGGGATTAGTGCCACAAAAGTGGAGCTCAACACCATTGCTTCTTCCATTGGGTGTCTTGCCTCCCAATTTCCTTGTAATTACTTAGGCTTCCTCATTGGTGCAAAAATGACATCGTGTTCGAATTGGAACCCGACTATTGAATGATTATTCAAAAGACTCTCTAATTGGAAAGCTAAATCTCTTTCCTTTGGTGGTCAGCTCACACTTTTTAGATCTGTACTAATAACTTGGGAGTTTACTACCTCTTAACATTCAAAGCTCCAAAATAGAATATTTGCAAGCTTGGAGGTATTAGGAGATGATTCTTTTGGGGTTGAAGCTCTAATGTAAAACATATATCATTGATTGCTTGGGACAAAGTGACCTCCCTTCGAAGAAAGGGATGTCCAGGAATTCGTAGCCTCATGTTAAACAATAAATCTATGTCAGCTAAATGGTGGTGGAGAATTTGTAATTAAGAGCATGCCTTACAGAGTAAAGTCATCTACTTTTTACATGGTTCTATGGGAGGCTTACTTGAGGATTCCAATTCTACAATTCTACAATTTCCTCAAGTCATTAGTCACAAATAAGGAAGCTAAACTATGATCTTGTTACATCCGAATTAAATTTCAATTGCTTTTCAAATGAAAGTGAGAACCGGGCGAACACAAGCTTTTGGCATGACAAGTGGCTAGGTGGATCACCCCTTCACGTTACTTACCCAAGAATGTATCGTCTGGACTTGAATCCTCATTGATTTGTTTATGATAGTAACACATATGCCCCCCAGTTTCCATCAGAAAAGGCCCTGACTTTTCCCTTGTTCACGGGCATCTTTTAGGAGGCGGTTTAGGCATATCAGGCCAATCATGAACTGGTCTTGGTCAAGGCCAATTCGTTTTAGCCATGAGT
Organism: Chrysanthemum lavandulifolium; assembly: GCA_022545495.1. Classification (NCBI taxonomy): domain Eukaryota; kingdom Viridiplantae; phylum Streptophyta; class Magnoliopsida; order Asterales; family Asteraceae; genus Chrysanthemum; species Chrysanthemum lavandulifolium. The sequence continues at coordinate 261,194,290 of CM040241.1, read as the reverse complement.
CTAGTGAGCTCGTTGAATTAATGAGCCTCCTAACACAACTTAACCTATATGATGAACATGACTCATGGGACTTTATCATAGATCCATCTAGACAATTTTATAACTACATCTCCCTCTCTACCTCTCTGTGGAAAACTAGAAGGGGGGGTTGAATAGTTTTACCGATTTAAAACTTCCTTTTAAATCTTTAGATCGACTTATGTCAATCTATTTGGTTGTTTTATGTTGGACATTGATAGATAGATATATAAACATGTAATGAAAGATAAAGGGTAAGAAGCACATCACTACGACACAAGTATTTATAGTGGTTTGGCTACAAGGACACCTTCCTTGCCCTACTCCACTCCCCGAGTCACCTACTCGAGAGTTCGTAAGCGCTACACCAACTCCTTATGGCGGAGAAGCCTTCACAACGCCGCTAACCTTTTTCCGTACAAAGCTAAATACCGAGTTCTTTCACACCAAGGCGAACCACACCTAACACAACGCCGCCCCCTTTATACGGTGCTGGGCTAAACACCGAGTTCTTTCACACCTTAGAGAACTAATCTTATCACAACATCGCCTACCCTTTATTAGGTACTAGGCTAAGCACCTAGTTCCATTACTATGGAGGAACTACTACCCTTCACGACACAACACCTAATCTTAAGGAGATCTACTCCTTGTTACAACACCATCAAGGATATCACCATCCTTGTAAATAAACAAAAGCTTATATGTATAACGATGTACCTCATCAATTATACGACCTAGGCATTCTTCCCAAATGCCACTTGAATTGGTTCTTCGGCATCCTTCACTAATGCCTTTGACACAACGCTTGGCACCTTTCACTAATGCCTTCGTCTTGACACCTTTAGCATTCTTCACTAATGCTTTGACATGGATGATGAGCACCTTTCACTAATGCTTTCATCTTGACACTTTCGGCATTCTTCACTAATGCCTTCAACCCAACATCTATGGAGAAAGGTAGATCTATCAACAAGAGAACCTTCGTTGTCTTGATGATGACGAAGCATGGCAACTCATGGACTTGAGCTTGCACGTCTTCAAGAAGTGGTGATCTTTCCTTTAAGAGGAACCTAGAAGATCACACAAAAACACAAGAGAAAAAACTACATAGATCTCTTGGATCTGAGGTTAGAGGGTTAGAATACTTTGGGGAAGTATGTGTGTAAAAGCACCACTAGAGAGAAAGAAATGGCTCTCTATTTATAGAGGAAATTCTCTTCTGTTTCCCCGGATCCCACGGATCCCTACCACAAAGGATCCGGCTAGCACAAAGCTAGGGATCCGTGGTCCGCTCCTCTTTGCCCATTGGTATTTTTGGTTATGGGTCATGGGTTATGGGTTGATCCATGGTTTTCTTTCTAGATACAATATATCTTAAGGATACAATGAACTTGGTCAAGTGGTATATATAAAACCATGGGTTATGGGTCAATACCATTTGCTAGTATACAATGAACTTGGTCAAGTGGTATATATAAAACCATGGGTTATGGGTCAATACCATTTGCTAGGTTTTACCTATTTAGTATATACTTGTTTTTACCCAACTACATTCAATGTATTTGGTCAATGGGTCAAATACTTAAGTTTCTACCCATTTATATTACCCAATATACTACATACTAGTTATGTGTATATTTACCCAAATATGTAAACACTAGTTGTTGTACATATGTAATACTAAATCCTAAAATCACTTATACTTGTTTTAGTATTTTATGTGAAAATGTGAATATGTTAGAAACTATTAGTTCAAACCATTTACGTATTTTATTTGTTTCGTTAATATGATTTTACGCTTGTTATCGACAAAACATTAGAAGATCGTAAAATATAAATAAACGTTTTACGGCTTATTTGTATTAACAATCTCCCTTTTGTTGATGACGAAACATAAAATTATTTTAAGGAAAAGCTAAAATTGTAAACGTTTGAATTTGTAGTTTTACTTTCTTCTCCCCTTTTGTCGAAACAAAAGAGCTTGAAGAAACTAACACATTGTTTTTAGGAAAACATGTGAAAGGAAAAATATATAGAGCAAGTAACGGAACGGATCTCGTCTTTTACTCCCCTTGACGAGTCCATCCCTATGTAAGGCGCCAAGAAAGTAATACTAAGCTAGTTTGTTAGCAACTAAGTTTGCAAAATATTTCGCCTAAGTGACGAGTGTGCTCCCTTGATGATTGCAATTTTGCAAAGGGATGTCGAGAAATGTAATCCTAATATTGCAAGTAATTTGCAATGTATTGTTTTGACACAAAGCTCCCTAGCTTTAGGGTGTCAAATGCTTCAAGTGTATATTGAATAACTACAAAACAAATGTTAGAAAACAAGTATAATGCACAATTTCCTGCATATGTGATCCAAGTTAGTAGAAAAATAGTTTTCGTCTCACAGATCCCACGGTTCCCTCCTAGTAGGGATCCGCTCTAGGCAATTTTGAGGATCCGTATAGTCGATGAAATTCAAGAAAGGTGATGTAACAAGTAATGTTAACATCAAAATGAGATATGTATTCAACAAACAAACATATACTCAATGCAATATGGAAAGTAAAACTATCATTCAATAAAACATAAGAGATGATCAACAAATCTCTATAAACTAAGAGAATGATTTAGCCATATTCTACTAATACTAATAAGTGACCAAAGCTTAAGAAGCAACAATGTGCTTGAGTCTAGGGATGAGTAGACTTGTTGATTTGGTCCAATCTTTCAAGAAGATGATTAAACATGAAATGCAACTCATTTCGTACTTCTTGAACAAGTCCTTGGGTGATTAGACAATTAGAGCAATTATTGTCTTGATTAGGAACAGGATGTTTTGAGGAGGTTCTACAAATGATTATGGAGGTACATTGAGTAATTTAGGATGAGGTTCTGCTAGGAATGAGAGTGGTGGTAATGGAAATTCCTCCATATGATCAAGTCCTTGGTGGTTCCTTGTTTCCAATGATGAACTAGTTGGTGATGTAGGTGGTTCCTATTTTAACGAGAAGGTTGATGAATGGGAAGTTCTCGGTGGTGAATGCTCTAATGAATAGAGAGAGGCTCGGTGAAGGAGTGTATTCCATGCTCTAGGAATGAAGGTTTAGACGTTTTGCTAGAACTAGGTACGTTTGGTTTAGAGCTCGATGATCCCTTTTCTAACCTAAAAGGTTTAATGCTAATTCTTGCGGTTCTTTTGGCAATTGTTGATTGGATTTGTTGAGGTGGGATTCTAGCACTATTATCTCTTACGGGTGATGATTCGGTGGATGGGAAATCCTAGAATTTGTGGGTTTAACCGGAGATGATTCGGTTGAGGAAATTTCATGTACAACACGAGCAAGTTTCTTGGGTGGTTCTTGGGTGGATGAGTTAGCACTAGGAGCTTTCCTCATGATGAAATGACTAAGGAAAAGGTTTCTAAATGCTGAGAATTATGTTGTGTTTGATGTCTAAGGGATTCTAACAAGATGATTTATAAAGGGAAGGATTTGGCAAGTGCATTCAAGACTTAAGCTTCTAATATCCTTTGAAATGTGATGATTATCATGCACAAGAGTCAACTTCGAGTTTGTATCGATCTAGGAACTCATTTAAGATGAGATGGAGTGTATGAGTTAGAAAGATGAGTTGAAATGATTGTTTTAGCAAGATTTGACATAGATCGTCATCCGATCTCACAGCTTCCTCCTCATAGGGATCCGTCTAGGCTAATCCTAGGATCCGGCTCTCAGCCTATGAAAGAGTGGAAATGATGTTTCTAGGATCTAAGATCTATATTACCTTGAGTGTTTCAGTCCTCCTAAGTTCCTAAGATGAGGGTACACTTGAATGATCAAGAGTAATGAGTGTTATAGCAAATGATTGCTTTTTATGGAAGAAATTGGAACTTTCATGAGTACCAATGAATGAGCAAGGGTGACACTAAAATGAGAGTGTCAATTGAAGCTAAATGATCCTAGAGATCAGGTTGTGACTTGGGATAGTGTTTTGGAAAATATCCTAAAGGCTTTGAGATGGGAAAACTAAATTTGATCAACTTTGATCAATTTTGAGGTAAGGATGATTTATGATCAATTTTGCCATAATCGAAAGATTTATAAGACTAGATGTGAGGATCATGTGAGAATGATGAGTGATCTAGAGAGCGGAAGAGTAATGGGTTTAAGTGAAAATGATAGATCTACAAGCGTCTTGAGTATGATCTAGGTGAGTTGAGTAGGAAAGGATCTGCTTAACTTGATAAGGACTTAATTTGCCTTAAGACACTATGTTTAGCTTAGTGTGAGGTGTTCTAAGGACATGATTGAAATACAATGATTGCAATTGCATTTTCTGTTTGCCGGATCCCACGGTTCCCTAAGAGTAGAGATCCGTCAAGCACAAATTTTGGGATCCGTCTATCTGCTAAGCAGAACCTTTACAAAAGGTATGCAATGACTTTGATAATGCATCATATTTCAAGTTTAAGAGGTTCTAACACTAATATATCAAATGAGATTGAGCTCACAAATAACAAAGAGGCTTATCAAACTTAAAAAGCACTATTCAAGAAACTCAAAACATATTTACGATCTAGATTAGTAAATTGTTTGTATTAACAATGGCATGTAGAGTAGATGATGGTGTTCAAGACAATAGGGTTGTTTTGGCCAACGAAGCAATGAACCTGTATAGTCATTACGGATGGTGATTAGCATACAATGAACTTCGTCCATGAAGTCATGTAGCTCTTCTCGATCAAAGCAAGATAATCGCTTGATGAGGCAAGTGGTTGTGATTAACTAAAAGAAAATTTTATTTTACAACTTGTTTGATTAGTAATCCTAAGACAATGCAAAGTATGTCCATTGTTAACTTACTTTAGGAAAACATAGGAGTATAAACTTCCCAAGTGAGAGAATGAATATGAGATCACATTAGCGGTGCTCAATTACGGCTAAACACGACCATTTTTACGGGTGATTCCACATACCCAACTTCTATCAAGGAAGCAATTCAACCGTTAGGTCAAATTGAGTTTCTAGTGCAATAAGTTCTCCAAGATTCATTCTCAAGTTAGGAAAATTTATATTCCTACAATGGCCTATCAAGAGTAACAATGATGATACTTTGCTTTGTTTAATATTATACTTGAGACAACTACGGTGACGAATACGTCATGTTAAAAACAACTTTAAAAGTTGTCCATATGGTAAACAACAAAAATGGTTGGATGATCTAGTTCAACATATGTTGTTGGAAAGCTTTGAGTTTGACTTTGGATATGAACAATTATATTTGTGTTGCAAAATAATTTACTTGAGTATATCGGATGAAATAATCAAGTTGTCAATCCTACTATGAAGCTTGGAGAGCGATCATGAAAAGGAAAATGGGAGAGTACATCATCAACACAAGTGTAGGTTATGATCCGATGTACATTCTTGTTGTTTTTAGAAAACGATACAAGAACAAAAGAAATCATATAAGCACATAAAACATTTATGTTTCACACATGACAAACTCAATCAAAAATCCATTTAGTGTGTTATATGTTTTAAACATTTTTCAACCTATATGACTTATCTAAGTATCTAAACTAACATTTTCAACACAACTAGATGTTATCCTAAAACTCCTTCAAATAGCACATTGATTAGTAGAACATTACTAAATCGACAAACAAGAGAATGAATAGCAAGGTAAGGAAACCACATATGTTATTCAATCAAACAAGCACACAAGCTATTTGAAATAAGCAAATAATCAAGTAATGCAAAGAAGATAATTTATCATTTAGCATAGCATACGAAAGTTCTTTTCATCGCTTTGTGTTAAATATAAGCATGTATACCAAGCTTGATTAGTTTCTTTTATATTTATAAATATGATCAAAACTTTAATTTTAATAGAGGACACATTGTTATTCAAAAGCGAAAACATCCGTCTCCAATTAGATCAAAAGTTTGTGTAAAAGTTATGACCGAAAAATGACTTTCTATTATAAATCAATGATTCTGTAAATTATTGTTTTGAATCAGTTTATGAAATCATTTTTAAAGGAAAGTAGACTCAAATACCTTTAAAACGATAGGTGGCACGACTTCTAACAACTTACGGTTAAAAGTTATGAATTTTGAAATTGATAAAACTGTCTTCAGCCTACGGATCCCATGCTCGGGGATCCGTCCATGTAACCGAGGGATCCACGGATCTCGAAATGTAATTACAAAATGTACGCTTTGACCCGACAAAAAGGTTTAGTCTTTGTAGACTTTTTAGTGAAGTTATATTACCCATTTTTACCTTTATTCAAGCTTGATTAACAAGATATCTAACAACAAAACTTCAAAGAAAAAAATTACTAAAACACTTTTCATATTATGCTTATTATAAGATAGAAGCATATATCACCAATTTGTCCACAAGCAATTTAGCACGTTTTTGACAAAAAATTGTAACTAAGAAAACATACCTTTGTTGTATTTCCTTTGTATGGTTTTAGAAACCATAGGCGCGAAATACTTCATGATCTTCTAAGACACCCAAATCCTTTGCTATGTTCCCTTTTTATGGTTTTAGAAACCATAAATGCGAAATACTTCATGATCTTCTAAGATACCCAAATCCTAGTATGAAGAACTCTCAAAGGAAAAAAAATTAGAATGATCTATCACTATCCAACATATGATGATTTCTAAAAACATGACTCTTTGTTTTAAGAAATTCCCTTCTTTGTAGTTTTCAAACATACACGGATCGTATCAAGTTTTCAAAGTACAATATAGTATAAAAAAAACTTGGTAACGAAGCTCTGATGCCAATTGTGGAAAACTAGAAGGGGGGTTGAATAGTTTTACCGATTTAAAACTTCCTTTTAAATCTTTAGATCGACTTATGTCAATCTATTTGGTTGTTTTTTGTTGGACATTGATAGATAGATATATAAACATGTAATGAAAGATAAAGGGTAAGAAGCACATCACTACGACACAAGTATTTATAGTGGTTCGGCCACAAGGACACCTTCCTTGCCCTACTCCACTCTCCGAGTCACCTACCGAGAGTTCGTAAGCACTACACCAACTCCTTATGGCGGAGAAGCCTTCACAACGCCGCTTAACCTTTTTCCCAGACAAAGCTAAATACCGAGTTCTTTCACACCAAGGCGAACCACACCTAACACAACGTCGCCTACCCTTTATACGGTGCTAGGCTAACCACCGAGTTCTTTCACACCTTAGGAGAACTAATCCTATCACAACATCGCCTACCCTTTATTAGGTACTAGGCTAAGCACCTAGTTCCATTACTATGGAGGAACTACTACCCTTCACGACACAACACCTAATCTTAAGGAGATCTACTCCTTGTTACAACACCATCAAGGATATCACCATCCTTGTAAATAAACAAAAGCTTATATGTATAACGATGTACCTCATCGATTATACGGCCTAGGCATTCTTCCCAAATGCCACTTGATTTGGTTCTTCGGCATCCTTCACTAATGCCTTTGACACAACGCTTGGCACCTTTCACTAATGCCTTCGTCTTGACACCTTTAGCATTCTTCACTAATGCTTTGACATGGATGATGAGCACCTTTCACTAATGCTTTCATCTTGACACTTTCGGCATTCTTCACTAATGCCTTCAACCCAACATCTATGGAGAAAGGTAGATCTATCAACAAGAGAACCTTCGTTGTCTTGATGATGACGAAGCATGGCAACTCATGGACTTGAGCTTGCACGTCTTCAAGAAGTGGTGATCTTTCCTTTAAGAGGAACCTAGAAGATCACACAAAACACAAGAGAAAAACTACATAGATCTCTTGAATCGAGGTTGAGGTTAGAATACTTTGGGAAGTATGTGTAAAAGCACCACTAGAGAGAAAGAAATGGCTCTCTATTTATAGAGGAAATTCTCTTCGCTTTCCCGGATCCCACGGATCCCTACCACAAGGGATCCGCTAGCACAAAGCTAGGGATCCGTGGTCCGCTCCTCTTGCCCATTGGTATTTTTGGTTATGGGTCATGGGTTATGGGTTGATCCATGGTTTTCTTTCTAGATACAATATATCTTAAGGATACAATGAACTTGGTCAAGTGGTATATATAAAACCATGGGTTATGGGTCAATACCATTTGCTAGTATACAATGAACTTGGTCAAGTGGTATATATAAAACCATGGGTTATGGGTCAATACCATTTGCTAGTTTTTACCTATTTAGTATATACTTGTTTTTACCCAACTACATTCAATGTATTTGGTCAATGGGTCAAATACTTAAGTTTCTACCCATTTATATTACCCAATATACTACATACTAGTTATGTGTATATTTACCCAAATATGTAAACACTAGTTGTTGTACATATGTAATACTAAATCCTAAAATCACTTATACTTGTTTTAGTATTTTATGTGAAAATGTGAATATGTTAGAAACTATTAGTTCAAACCATTTACGTATTTTATTTGTTTCGTTAATATGATTTTACGTTTGTTATCGACAAAACATTAGAAGATCGTAAAATATAAATAAACGTTTTTACGGCTTATTTGTATTAACACTCTCTTCTACCATCCCATCCTACACACTGGAACAAAATGCTACCATCCTAGGTAAACATCCTACTTTTTGGAGAGTAATGAACATGCGACTTCCAACCATAATCAATTTAGACAGGCATGGCATTGATCTCTATACCATATGTAATCCAATAAGTGATAATGATTTAGAATCAGAAGATCATATTTCACAAAGTGTTGCATTACGTTGTTGTTGTTGCCCAAAGGTGTCAAGGAATTTCCAATACCCACATGACAAATGTGAATGCATACTTTGCTCACCTCTCAAATCAAAATACAAAATGTATAAGAAGATTGAATAATATTATCTAATTGAGTTGTTTATCTTTATTTTACGTTGTTTGGTGTAAATATTTACATTTCGACACATAATCATTATGATCTAAATGTTTACATTTTTTTCTTCTTCGATATTCATCATTTCATGTTAGCAAGCCTTTCATATCACCGTCACACCCCAAAATACATTTTTGCGCCGAATGGAATACAGGGCGTGATCGCCATAGCATCACGATTCTAGATTATATTGAACGACCTAAAGTGTCATTTTGAAAACACATCATTTGATATAATAAAACATTCAGAGTTTACAAAATATAGGTCTCAAATGAAAATCAACATGTGCGGAAATAAGTTTGTTAGAAGCCAACCGATGTTTTTAAAGTGCATAAATCTCATGTGAGACGCTTCGTCACCACGACTCTATGATAAGTCCACATGCATGCCATGAAGTGTATGCCTTAGATACCTGAGATAAAACATGCTTAAAAGTGTCAACACAAAGGTTGAGTGAGTTCATAGAGTTTGTGTTGTCATGAAAAACCTTTAAAGAACGTTCATGCAGCAAAGGCATTGCAAATCCACCCAGTTCCAAGTTCCGCCCATACAAAACTTGCAACTTGTGTGTTTACAACCCACTGCCAAAATATGTATAGTTTATGTTCAAGCAAACATCGTCAAATGAGTTCACATAATAGTACATAACTTAATGTATCAATAGCCAATTGATATAACACATAATTCGTATAGTTTCAAATAGTTCCAAGACCATTAGTTCATGATTGTACCAAGTCCGCTAGTTCAACATTATACAAAGTCCATTAGACCGTGATCATACCAAGTCAGTTAGCTCAATGGTCTATGATATAGAAACTCTAAGTATGGCATTATTGTTACTTCGTATGACTAAACATTCAGTTCAAATAAACATATAGTTTGCAAATAATCGTGATTGTCATAAAAGTTGTTGAGCATTTATCTCCCCCAAAGAGTTTAATAAAAGTATTAAAACAAGAAAAGTGGGGCTATGACTCACCTGATGCAATGATTATGATGACAAAAGTGGATACACTGAAATGAGGTGCAATCTCTATCTGCAACCTAATATGAATGATATGTTCTAATGTAAGTCATGAAACAATGTTGTGCAGGCAAACTCATATGATATCCATACCACTTGTGTATTTGAAAATAATGTTTATCGTTGAAATATATGTTTATGACATCTCGTCATGTTATAAAATACTTTACAAGTACTTACGTTGAAACAACATCCTACGATAGTCGTTTAGTGATTTATCAAGAAATTATAGTTTTTCGTCGCAAAACAATATAATTTGACAATTCATGAAAGTGACTAAATGGCCTCGAAAAGCTAGTCGTAAAATAGTGAATATCGAGTGTTAGGAAACAAACTCAATGGTTTTGGAAAGCTTGTCACATTATCTAAAAGTCTTAGCATTTAACTTTTGATCATAGAGGTCTCGATCATGAAAAAAATATAGATGAAGTAGGGTAGTCAGACTAAAAATATTGTTTAAGGTTAGTTTTTGGCAAATGAGTGACCATATATTATTCGTTACAACTCCGTTTGACGAACGGTTGAACATTTTGGAAAATAGGCTAGGTGAACTCACTTTTACTAGAAGACATCGTTTTCTAAAAAGTACTCTATCGATGTGAAAAACGACTCCAAACATGGTCACTTGCGACAACTATTTTGACTAATAGAAAATATATATAAGTGTTTATACATGTGAAAATAATTACGATAACTCTATTTAAATCGCGTGTAACTTAGTCGTTATAAGTCCGTTTTCTACGTTTTATATATCATTGGTTTCGTGTTAACGTAAACCAATATATTTTTGATAAATCGACTCATTTAAACAATGTTTAAAACTCGTTTTTGCCCTTCAAATAACTCTTGACAGCTTACCATTTTTCAAGAAATATAGTTTTTTCCGTTAAACTTGAAAATAGCGTATCTCCTTCGTTATAAATCCGTTTTAACCCATTCAAGTGACCACGGTTTCGTTTTAAATTATATTTCCTGAATATCTAGCCCAAAATATTTCATGACCTGCTGAATTTTCCATATTTTGCAAAAATGATCAGACCACAATCTAAAGTTGTCGAAAATGATTTTTCTTGCGTAATACTTGTTTCAATCACTTCAAATCAACGCCAAATCTATTCTAAACCTACCATACACCTTCTTAGGGTGTCATGGGTTCCTAAACATCATCAATCATGATATGTTTCAAGGGATTAATTATAGGATGATTATAATTCATAATAAGTAATAAAAACACTTAAAAGTGGTATAGATACACATGAAACTTGCATGTTTCCTTACTAGAATGATAAAAATAACTCATGAATGATTGTGAAAGATTAGTAAAGATCATGAAATGCTTACTAGTTGATTGATGAGGTTTATGGAACTAGGTTTCCTAAATACTCCCAGGTTTTTATTACAAAACCTTAAAAAGAAGTAATCTAGAGTTATGAAATCACTTGTAGCTTGAAAAATTAATGTTTTCTTCTTGGTTTCCTAGCTTGGCCGAACCATGGAGATGAGATGGAGAGGATTTGTACTTTATTTTCACCTTTGAAAAGTGTAGTGTATGTGTTTTGTTGTATAATATGAGTATATAATACAAATATCTAATAAAGGTGTGTAGGTGTACATGTAAGAAGTAAAAATCAATTTGATCACATTGATGACAAGGGGGTGGCCGGCCATAGGGTAGAAATGGGGAGGGTTTGGTATTTTTGATGAGTTAAATGTATAAAGTTATGTTATAATGTGTATTTGGTACATTTAATTAATTATTTAATGTAGCGTTAGCTAGAAATCAATTTTTACGGAATAAAATAAAATATATCGAAGTCATAAAATAATAAAAATACATTTCTCGCAAATATTGAGTGAATAAATAATTATCGAGTTGAATTTTCGAAAACCGTCGTAAATATATATACATAACAATTTATATACAAAATAAATTCAAAACATCGGGTAAACTAATAATATAATTTGTATAGTCTTAAAATGGGTATAAAAATATATTAGCTCAATTTTTTTTGGAAGTGTCGGATCAATTATTCAAGATAAATAATTATTCGATAGCGTTTATTTAATATGAAAAATATACGTAAATGAAAAATGCAAACCCATGCATGAACTAATATGATGATGATGTTACAAATGATATGTAGACTAACTCTAGTCTATATGAAGTGTCCTAAATGATATTTCATGAATTCGCAGCTAAACCCTTACGGTTACGCGAATTTGATGAATAGTGAAGCATGAATAGTGATTTTTCTCCCGGAATGAATAGTGTTTTGTGAATAGTAAAATTTTGAAATACGTTCTCAGAATATCAAATCGACTTCAAAAACGATGAATAGTAAAATGATGAATAGTAACCAATGAATAGTAAATTCCCGAGATGAATAGTAAATTTGAGAAATGACCTGGAATTACGAGTTGTCACATCAGCTTTGTTGATGTAAATGTTGTAAGCTCCCGAAAAATTTTAATGTACTTAACGCTTTAATCAGAAATTAAACACGATCTATTTCGTCATGAAATTTTCTTAACATCACATTTGCATATCATTTGGCATATGCATGATCAACGTAACTTGAGCGTTTATAAATATATCGTTGTGATCAGAAAAAAATTTCCCACGATCTTGATAACCTTAAAATACGTAACAAATACGTGAAAAATTGTAAAAAAAATACGAATTTAATTATAATAAAAATATATTCAAATTCAGATTGGGCATGGAACTCATTGGACTTAATACCACCTAAACCAACCCAACTCATTAATGGGCCTTATAACCGGACCGAACTTACACTATTTTTTAATTGGGCCTCGCTTAACTAACCTAAGCCCAACACTACCTTATGTCTTAATGGGCCTATCCCATACATATTCGGACCAAATCAAGCCCACGAGCCATAAACGTTTATCGGACCTCATTTCTTTACCCGATCCAAGAATCAAGCCAAGCCCAACACCCATATTTTTGCTTTGGGCCTCGATTCACAACCCCTAGCCATAAACATGTATTTGAAATTTGAAGAAAATATGTTTAGTGTTTCTTGCTTTTGTAACCGGACGAGAAACGAAAGCAAACAAGCCTAAGTATTCCTACCTCAAAGTTACTATAACAAAGGTTATGCAGATCCTTGAACCATAACCGGTCGAGCAACAAACTAACCAAACTAAAATCAAAACATTTCCCTTGATCTTGTGTTGTCGTGTGAGAGTGAACAAGAGGAGACAAAACCACCTTTAGGGCATCCTAAACAAATATAATAATACCTAAACTAGACTAAACATACTTTGACTCAATCAAGACTTTTATAACCGTTGGACCTTATGTTTCTAATGAGTTGACAAGCCATTGCATGCTTGGGACTCACATCCCATGTTTAGCCACACTTCACAAACATGGCCTCATTCAAAGGAGCACATGACTAATAAGCCTAGAGTTAGGAAGTCTATGAGTAAAATATTAAGAAGACCATACTCTTTTCCCTTATATAACCTACTCTAATCACTTAGAAAAGTCTCACCATTCACTAGCTCACATAAAATCCCACAACTCACAAACACTCTCAACTCATGCAAGACGTCCACTGTGGAGTTTTGTTTCGAGAGAGATAGGAATGGAAAACGGAAAGCATTTGGTCTCATAAGGGAAGATTAGTTGCGCATACAAGGAAATTAGAAAAGCTTTGGGGTTAACATAGGCAAATAACTTTTATAAGGAGAACACGGGGTAAGATTAGGGACATCATCTCATCGAGCATCACCACTCATTCGAGTGTTTGTAAGTCACCTTGACACATTCTTACTTCATATTATTATTTCGTTATCGCATGATGCTTAGGACGAGTACACATTTTATGAACAACTAGCGTTATAAACATGAAATAGTTGTATCACGACACAAAGCCAATAGTTAAAACGTGCATGAAACAATTAGAAACACCACTCGAACACACAATAGCCATTTGTTCACTTGTAAAACTCACGAGAATGACAACGGGCCTGAAGCCCAAACCGAAAGCCCAATAAGCCCAATTTGAGTCCAATAAGGATCTAACCCGGCCCAATAGATTAAGAATAAGTCGATAAGCACTAGTTATAAGCTACCAATAAGTTATAAACGTATTTACAAAGTTTTCATTTTATAAAACTCAATTTCGGACTATCTTTGCAAAAATATGAAACGAAGGGTCCAAAGGGTAACAAATTGAAAAGCTAAAGGATCATTTTATATGCGAAATAAGTATTTATGAAAGTCTAAGGGCTGAAAAGGTCAATTTTGAAAGTACAAGGGTGACATGCACGTGTGCATGTGCGCATGAAAACCACAAGGATCGAATATGTAATTTACTAAAACTTGTATTAATAAACTTATGGGTTAAATGTGACAAGTTTGAATAGTGAAGGTTTTAATGCGTAAAAAGCTAAATAAAGGGGCTGTTATCATAAATTCAGTTTTACCAAGGGTTGAACGTGTCATTTCTACTATTAAATATATTTCGGGTAAAAATTGTCATTTTATCAAAGTTTAGGGACTAAACTCGTACTTTTCGTAACTTGAGGTAAAAAGTGTAAATTCTGAAAAAGTTTAGCAAAACTTATGATTTCATCATAGCCTCATAAAATGAGTATTTTTGATCACATGAGCGTAATATTTTCGAATAATGATAAACTTATTTCATGTATAAATATATATATATATGTAAATATATGTTTATGAGAAAATAATTATGTATATGTAAATATATACTTATTTCGATAAAACACATGGGGAATCTAAATATGTTAAAATACTCAACAAACCCATTAAGATCACAACGGGGGAAAAATATTTCACTTATGCGTAAGTGAAGATCATTAATTAAGGCAATGTAGCACATAAATTAACTTAAAACGTTAATCACGCACGCACACTATTGGATTGGACAATCCAATGATCTATTGAATAAGAATATTCAATGCTCTATTATTTTGGTCACGAACCAAAATGCTCATTTTACTGAGACTCGCCATCTTATCATTTTAGGTTTCGAGTTGGAACCTCCGCTGCATTGTGCTTGATCTATTTGTGTGTGTTCATTTTCATTAAGGTGAGTTCATAACCTCGCTTTTATTTTATTTTTATAAACCCCGCGAGGGAGATACATACTCTAAACTAGAACACAAGGTTTTTCATAAATGTTTGATCCTCTTGATTATTGGTACTGCCTAAGTATTTAGCAGCAAGTCCCCTGATCATGAACCATTAGTCACCGCGAGTGAACGTGGATATTGTGAATAGTACTATGGGGATTAACGAAACCCGTTTTGGTTATAGAGAAATATCCGGGGCGCACCATATTGAATTTCTTTAGGTAATTGGCTATTACCTCTTTTGGGGCATACTTACGTACACTGGTAATTCGGTGTATGCAGTTGAGTTTTGGTTTCATGAGCTTAGCGCATAATAATCTGCGATTTTTCTTATGATATTGTTAGTTTACAATGATCATGATCTTATACTTGTGTTCAACTTATTTTAAACCTATGGATTTCACTCAACATTTTTATTGACCTTTTTAAGCATGTTATCTCAGGTAATCAGTGAAGATTGACCAAGGCGCGGAATGGGGCATGACAAGGCTTATTTGGTGGTGTAAAAACATAAAAGTTGTCATTTCTTTCAAACTCATGATATTTCTTTTGGGAAAAACACTTGATCTATTTACAACATTTGTAACAAACTATGAGTTTTCGATGAATGATAACTATTTTAATAAAACGTCTCTTTCGAGTCGTTTTTTATAATTATTGACTATGATCTCCATTCAAGTAACACCCGAATTAGTCTTCCGTTGTCATTAAGATTTTTGGGGGTGTTATAGATTGGCATCAGAGCCAAGGTTATAGAGAACCAAAGAGTTTTTCGAAAACATTTTGGACTATAACCGTACTTTTAAAACGGGACTATTTTACACCACTGCCTTACGCCCTTCCGTGACCGCTCTGTGCATTAGGATTGATGCATCACTAGATCATAAGTAAATTGCATTCATTTTATAGGAATGGAGATTTGCTTGGCAAATATGTGTAGCTAACTAAAATCTTGTTAATATTATATTATTTGGCATTTTACTTACATTAATTTATGGGTTGTTACAAGATTACCATGTATGCATCCCACCCGGTTGTTCCGTCTCGATAATCGAGATGGAAGACACTATGTCCTCTACGATTGTCACTATGCCACTCATCCCATCCGGTCATACCGACTCATCGTTTGGACGAGATCGAACCTTTGAGAAAGTGAAGTTGCAGAACTCTTCTTGCTCCAACTATAATTGCTTGCTCTCATGAGCACAATGCCTTTGCTTCTATGACCCTAGATCAGTACTACAAGTCACAACAATGGCTACCTGCTTCAGATGTTGCTGTGGATGATGGATCATCCAAGTCATCCAAGAGCACTGACCCTGCTTCATCAGACTCTTCTAGATCATCTTCTCTACCGATCTGCCATCGCCGACGTAGGATCCGTGTTCTTAAGCCTTATGAGCCTGAGCCGTTTGGAGTACCTTATAGACTGCATCCTAAATGTAAGACTTTCAAACACACCGCTAGGAAGCGTGTACGATCCATCACTATGACTCATTTAATACCATCACTCGATCCACCATCGGTCACCACCACTCGGTCATCACCGCTTTCACCCTACTGCTCCACCCATCGCTACTTCACCACTACCACCACCTACTGTGTTCTACCATTAGACCACCACTGTTCCTGTTTCATCACCACCTACAGCATCACCTCCGTTGGACACTTTTAGTGAGCCACTTTTACCACTTTGCATTAAGTGCTATTCACCATCACCATCTGATTTGTACATGCCTCCTCAAGTGGATAATGAGAACGGACCAAGGAAGAAATCTGGTGCTAGGCGATGGTTATTCTTGATACCGTTATTTCGTCGTTGGAGAGCAGAGGAAGGAGCACCTAGTTCGTTCGAGCTTGGAGAGAGCTCAACCACTGCACCAGCTCCAGTTCTGCCTGTTACATGTGAGCATGTACACCACACCATTCCTCTGTTGGCTACGAGACTCGTCATGCATGAAGACCAGTTGAGTGAGCTCCTGGCGCATTATGATGAGATTCCACTGGTTAGGATAGAAAGCTTGGAGGACGAGGTCGAAAACCTCATGATAGGTCGCTACTCCATTGAGATTGTGTTCGATATGATGAGTACTCAGATCGTGGAAGCAAGAGAGGCCGTGAACAGATTGACCCAGAGGTTAGAGACTACTGTCCGAGATGCTAGTACTTTGAGAGACACTGCTTTAGGACGAGAGAGTCTTGCATCACGAGCTTGCATCCGCTCATGCTCACACTGCTATTCTAGAGGAGAGGATTGATGATCTCGAGGTGAGAGATCAAGCCCGTGAGCAGCAGATCCGAGACTTGACAACCATGGTTGAGGAGATCCGCCATCGTCATGATGACGCATCGGGAGATGCGTAGATTCTAGTTATCTTTATCTTAGTATGTATCATAAATCCGCCATATGAGGCATTAAAGCTTGTATCCTTTTGGTTTGTAACTTTGGAACAAGAATTATGATGTTGTAACCTATGGTTGTAAACAATACTATGTAATGATGTATTCAATGTATCCTATGGTTGTATTTCTTATGTTGTGAAATTATTCGTCGGTAATGTATGCCGAACCGATCCTTATGTCCTTATGATTTGTTGAGAAAAATCATGATTCACTTGTTGTTGTTCATAACGATATCATATCATTGATTTAAAGTGGTGATCTTGACTATTATGATCATTATAATGTGTAATCACTTTTATTATCGATCGATGATTTCTTAATCTTGGTGTTTATTTCTTGGAAATTTTAGAAAAATGGTCAAGAAGAAAGCTACCTCATCCACCATCACTCCCGCAACTGTTCAAAAATTGGTCGCTGAAAGCATCAGCTCTGCTATAGCACAACATGCCACTGGCACTACTAGAGCCGAAGCTGAACGCATTGAAGCCGAACGAATTGCCCAAGAGGCACGTGAAGCTGAAATTGCAAGGCAAGCTGAGATTGCAAGAGAGGCTGAGATCGCAAGACAAGTTGAGATCGCAAGAGAAGCCGAAATTGCAAGAGAAGCTGAGAACGCCCGAATCGCTCGAGAGGCTGAAGCTGAGCATGTTGCTCAAGCAGCACGTGAGGCTAAAGTTGCTCGTTTTGCTGAAGAGAATCGTGTCGCAGAAGCTGCACGTCTTGTTGAAATGGCAAACTCAAATGCAACTAAAACTCCGACAAATCAAAGTGAGTCCTCTGTAGCTCGCAAGTGTACTTACAAAGAGTTTATGAATTGCAAGCCGGCTTCTTCAAGGGCATTGAAGGTGCTATTGGTTTACTTCATTGGTTTGAAAGAACCGAGATCAGATTTACGCTAAGTATCGCCTGAGATGATTGCAAAGTCAAGTTTATGATCGAACTTTGTTAGAAGATGCGTTATCTTGGTGGAAAGGCCATGCTCAACCAATTGGAATGGAAGAAGCTTGTAAGATTTCATGGTCGATCTGAAACACACATTAATGAAGCAAGATTGTCCGAGAACGAGATCAAGAAACTCGAAGATGAGTATTACCACTTGGCTGCTAAAGGTAACGATCTCAAGACTTACTTCAAGAGATTTCATGAACTGAGATCTATGTGTCCTCATCTGTTTCCCACAAATGAAAAGCTTTTGGAAGCTTTGATCGGAGGTTTACCTCGAAGCATCGAAGGAGATGTTATCGCTTCGAATCCAAAGACTGTTGAAGAAGTTGTCATTGTATCCCACCGCCTTTTGGAACCGATATTGAAGCTTGCAAATGTACAAGGCTCAAGTGACAACAAAAGAAAGCTTGATGATCGGAAAAGCTCAAATTCCAACCACCATCAATCCAACAACAATAATCGGAACAACAACCAAAGATCACCACAATGTAAACCATCATCACAATCGCGTAACCGGCAGCAAGAAGCCGCAAGGGCTTATCCGCACCCACCGCCGGAAAAGGGTATGTAGGACCCCATCCCCAGTGTAACAGATGTTTGATGCACCATTCTGGACCTTGCACTGTTAGGTGTGACAAGTGCAACAAGGTAGGTCATCATGGAAAACATTGCCAAAACCCTGGAGGGGGAAACACTGTAGCAAACATGAACTGTTATGGATGTGGAGAAAAAGGTCATTTCAAGAGCCAATGCCCAAAGTTGAATGCCGCTCAAACCAAAAATGCGCGTGCGAGAGTGTACGTGCTAGGAGATGGAGATGCGTCGTTGAACCCTGACATTGTGACGGGTACGTTTTCTCTTAACAATCATTCTACAAAAATCTTGTTTGATTCTGGAGCCGATAAGAGTTTTGTATCTACTACTTTTGCACCATTATTAGAAATATCCCCAGTTGCCTTAGATACAACTTATGAGATAGAGCTTTCTGATGGAAAGATAATAGGAACCGACACCGTAATCCGTAATTGCCCTATTCTTTTACAAGATCACTCGTTCCACATAGATCTTTTGCCAATCAAACTTGGAGGTTTCAATGTCGTAATTGGCATGGATTGGTTGTCCAAACACCGTGCTAGGATTGTGTGTGACAAGAAAACCGTTCATATCCCGATCAATGGTGAAACCTTAGTCATCCAAGGAGATAAAAGTAGAAAGTACTTAAGTATCATATTCTGTGCAAAATCGATAAAATACATGGAAAAAGGATGTTATGCCTTCTTAGATCAAGTAACGGAAAAGAAGTCGGAAGAGAAATGACTAGAGGATGTACACAGAGTCAAAGAATTTCCGAGGTGTTTCGTAAGATTTTCATGGACTCCCACCGCTCGACAAGTCGAATTTCAAATCGATCTTATTCACGGAGCTACTCCCGTAGCACTAGCACTGCACTGCTTAGCGCCTCGAAATGCAAGAATTGTCCAAACAACTAGAAGAGCTATCTCAAAAAGGATTCATTAGACCGAGTTCCTCACCCCGGGAGCACCGGTTTTATTCGTTAAAAAGAAAGATGGATCATTTCGGATGTGTATCGATTATAGAGAATTGAACAAGCTCACGATCAAGTACCGCTATCCCTTACCAAGACTCGACGATCTGTTTGATCAGTTACAAGGCTCGAGTGTGTACCCGAAGGTTGATTTAAGATCTGGATACCATCAGTTAAGGGTAAAAGAGGAAGATACACCCAAGACCGCGTTTAGAAGTACATATGGCCATTATGAATTTCAAGTAACGCCATTCGGTTTAACTAATGCACCTGCTGTGTTTATGAACCTAATGAATAGAGTCTATAAACCCAATCCGGATAAATTTGTTATTATGTTCATCGACGATATTCTCATCTACTCTCGTGATAAAGAAGAACATGCGGAACATCTGAGAACTGTCCTGATGTTACTCAAAGATGAAGAATTGTACGCAAAGTTTTCCAAATGTGATTTTTGGATTGAGACAGTCCAATTTCTTGGTCACGTGATCGACAGTGAAGGAATCCACGTGGATCCCGCAAAGATAGAATTAGTAAAGAATTGGACAATACCCACCAACCCCACTGAAGTTCATCAATTCTTAGGACTTGCTGGTTATTATCAGAGATTCATCGAAGGTTTCTCGAAGATAGCCAAACCATTGACCGAGTTATCCCAGAAAATGAAGAAATTCGAATGTGGAGACGATCAAGAATCAGCTTTTCAACTCTTAAAGAACAAGCTTTGCGAAGCACCCATCTTGGCACTACCGGAAGGAGTCGAAGATTTTGTAGTATATTGCAATGCTTCACACATGGGTTTAGGCGCTGTTCTCATGCAAAGGAACAAAGTGATTGCTTATGCGTCACGACAACTTAAAACTCATGAAAAGAATTATACTACTCACGATCTAGAACTTGGCGCTGTGGTATTTGCACTCAAGTTATGGAGACATTATCTGTATGGAACCAAGTGTATAGTGTACACTGATCACAAAAGTCTTCAACACATCTTAGATAAAAAAGAACTGAATATGCGTCAACGTCGTTGGTTAGAATTGCTTAGTGATTATGACTGCGAGATTCGTTACCATCCTGGAAAGGCGAACGTTGTTGCCGACTCCTTGAGCAGAAAAGATCACCCTAAGCCACTTAGAGTGAGATCATTGGGAATGGTAATCAATTCACCCCTACCATCAAAAATTCTTGAAGCTCAGATCGAAGCACTAAAAAAAGAAAATAGGCCGAATGAGAAGATTTATGGCATGCTGTAAAAATGAAAATGGATTTGTAAAGAGATCGGATGGAACATTATGTTTCAAGAATCGAAGTTGGATTCCACTCTTTGGAGGTATCCGAGAACTCATCATGCATGAATCACATAAATCATAGTATTCCATACATCCTGGTCCCAACAAGATGTATCAAGATCTAAAGCTTTTATACTGGTGGCCTAACATGAAGGCTGATATCGCCGAGTACGCCAGTAAATGTTTGACCTGTTTGAAAGTCAAAGCTGAACATCAAAAGCCATCTGGATTGTTAACCCAACCAGAACTTCCCGTATGGAAATGGGAAAGAATCACAATAGATTTCATCACGAATTTGCCGAGAACTTCAAATGGATTTGACACCATTTGGGTTATTGTAGACCGTCTTACGAAGTCCACTCATTTCTTGCCAATCAAGGAGAACGAAGAGATGATTACACTCGCTAGACTGTACATCAAAGAAATTGTTTCTCGTCATGGTGTACCAATCTCTATCATATCTGATCGTGATAGCCGATTCACCTCGAAATTTTGGAAAACACTTCAAAGAGCCATGGGTACCAACTTGGATATGAGTACCGCTTACCATCCCCAAACAGATGGACAAAGTGAAAGAATGATCTAAACTCTGAAATACATGCTAAGAGTATGTGTGATTGATTTCGGAAAAGGATGGGATAAGCACTTACCTCTGGCTGAATTCTCTTACAATAATGATTATCATGCCGACATTAAAGCTACTCCTTTTGAAGCACTCTATGAAAGAAAATGCCGATCGCAATTTCTTTGGCGGAAGTTGGAGAAGTACAACTCACAGGCCCGAAATTGTCCAAGAGACAACAGAAAAGATAATGCAAATTAGGCAACGATCGCAAGCATTTCGAGATAGACAAAGAGCTACACGGATGTTCGAAGAAAACCAATGGAATTCCAAGTCGGAGACCGTGTAATGCTCAAAGTATCACCGGAAGGATGGTCGATTGGAAAAGAGGAAGCTCAAACCTCGATACATCGGACCATTCAAAATTCTTCAAAGAATTGGTCCAGTGGCATATAAACTCGACCTTCCCGAAGAACTTAGCCGAGTACATGACACGTTCCATGTCTCGAATCTTAAGAAGTGTCTATCGGATGAAATTGTAGTCGTACCGCTCAAGGACATCCAGCTCGATGAAAAACTTAGCTTTGTTGAAGAACCAGTCGAGATCATGGACAGAGAAGTCAAGAGGCTTAAGCAAAGCCGCATTCTTATCGTTAAAGTTTGATGGAATCACAAGAATAGAGGTGCAGAGTTCACCGGGAGCTCAAGGATGTAATGCGTTCCAAGTATCCCACCTATTCATCTAGATCACCCATGACCTCTGCGAGTTTAACCATGGACGCGGTTCTCTTAAGGGTAGGTATCTGTAAGCTTCCTGAAAATTTCAATGTACTTAATGCTTTAATCGAAATTAAACACGATCTATTTCATCATGAAATTTTCTTAACATCATATTTGCATATCATTTGGCATATGCATGATCAACGCACTGAGCGCTTATAAATATACCGCTTGTGATAAGAATAAAATTTCCCACGATCTTGATAACCTTAAAATACGTAATGAATACGTGAAAAATTGTAAAAAATACGAATTAAATTATAATAAAAATATATTCAAATTCTTATTGGGCCTCAGAACTCATTGGACTTAATACCACCTCGTAAACCAACCCAGCTCGTTAATGGGCCTTATAACCGGACCGAACTCAAACTATTTTTTAATTGGGCCTCGCTAACTAACCTAAGCCCAACACTACCTTATGTCTTAATGGGCCTATCCCATACATATTTGGACAAAATCAAGCCCACGAGCCTTAAACGTTTATCGGGCCTCATTTCTTTACCCGATCCAAGAATCAAGCCAAGCCCAACACCCATATTTTTTATTTGGGCCTCGATTCACAACCCCTAGCCATAAACATGTATTAGAAATTTGAGGAAAATATGTTTAGAGTTTCTTGCTTTTGTAACCGTACGAGAAACGGAAACAAACAAGCCTAAGTATTCCTACCTCAAAGTTACTATATCAAAGGTTATGCAAATCCTTGAACCATAACCGGTCGAGCAACAACCTAACCAAACTAAAAATCAAAAACATTTCCCTTGATCTTGTGTTGTCATGTGAGAGTGAACAAGAGGAGACAAAAACCACCTTTAGGACATCCTAAACAAATATAATAATACCTAAACTAGACTAAACATACTTTGACTCAATCAAGACTTTTATAACCATTGGACCTTACGTTTCTAATGAGTTGACTAGCCATTGCATGCTTGGGACTCATATCCCACGTTTAGCCACACTTCACAAACATGGCCTCATTCAAAGGAGCACATGACTAATAAGCCTAGAGTTAGGAAGGCTATGAGTAAAATATTAAGAAGACCATACTCTTTTCCCTTATATAAACTACTCTAATCACTTAGCAAAGTCTCACCATTCACTAGCTCACATAAAATCCCACAACTCACAAACACTCTCAACTCATACAAGACGTCCACAGTGGAGTTTTGCTTCGAGAGAGATAGGAAGGGAAAACAGAAAGCATTGGGTCTCATAAGGGAAGATTAGTTGCGCATACAAGGAAATTAGAAAAGCTTTGGGGTTAACATAGGCAAATAACTTTTATAAGGAGAACATAGGGTAAGATTAGGGACATCATCTCATCGAGCATCACCACTCATTCGAGTGTTTGTAAGTCACCTTGACACATTCTTACTTCATATTATTATTTCGTTATCGCATGATGCTTAGGACGAGTACACATTTTATGAACAACTAGCGTTATAAACATGAAATAGTTGTATCACGACACAATGCCAATAGCTAAAACGTGCATGAAACAATTAGAAACACCACTCGAACACAAAATAGCCATTTGTTCACTTGTAAAACTCACGAGAATGACAACGGGCCTGAAGCCCAAACCGAAAGCCCAATAAGCCCAATTTGAGTCCAATAAGGATCTAACTCGGCCTAATATATTAAGAATAAGTTGATAGGCACTAGTTATAAGCTACCAATAAGTTATAAACATATTTACAAAGTTTTCATTTTATAAAACTCAATTTCGGACTATTTTGCAAAAATATGAAACGAAGGGTCCAAAGGGTAACAAATTGAAAAGCTAAAGGATCATTTTATATGCGAAATAAGTATTTGTGAAAGTCTAAGGGTGAAAAGGTCAATTTTGAAAGTATAAGGGTGACATGCACGTGTGCATGTGCGCATGAAACCACAAGGATCGAATATGTAATTTACTAAAACTTGTATTAATAAACTTATGGGTTAAATGTGACAAGTTTGAATAGTGAAGGTTTTAATGCGTAAAAAGCTAAATAAAAGGGCTGTTATCGTAAATTCAGTTTTACCCAGGGTTGAACGTGTCATTTCTGAAAATGTTACTATTAAATATATTTCGGGTAAAAATTGTCATTTTATCAAAGTTTAGGGACTAAACTCGTACTTTTCGTAACTCGAGGGTAAAAAGTGTAAATTCATGAAAAGTTTAGCAAAACTTATGATTTCATCATAGCCTAACTGCATCAATTCAACTACTTTGGGGAAGTGGCCTCTTGACACCTTTTGGAATGGATTGCTTCAGACTTCAGTGGTTATGAAATGTGAGAAGATTATTTATGAGTGGGATGATACGTTGTTGTTCTTGTTGATGATATAACCCCAAACGGAGAATCAATGATCATTCTTAAAAGGAGTGATATGTGCAAAAACACATATCATTTCTTTATCAAATCAGATCCAAAATAACCAAGAAATAGCCGTTTATTGCTAATATTTGCTGTTTTCTTGAGTTTATGTGTAACACCCCTAAACTTTCACAGCGGAAGCGTTCGGGTCATGGGGTGCTACTAAATCAATATACACAACACAAGGTAATAAAGAATGGAAATTCTATTCCATTTTCAAAATATAGATTGATTTAAGAAATAGTTTTACAACATTGTTTCAAAGTGCGGGAGTAAAGCCCATAAAAATATATGTTGTCCCATTAAAAGTTGTATTAAAATGTTTGGAAACACTTGAGATGCCAGTCTTCAACAAATGCCTTTGCCAATGCCCACGCCAATAAGTAAACCCGAAAAACATGCTAAAATGTCAACACAAAGGTTGGTGAGTTCATAGGTTTAAGTTTGAAATCAAGTTTTCAAGTTGGACCACGCTGCACATATAGCATCTCCGTGAATGATACTATATGCAAAAAGGCTATTACGCTAGTACCAAGTTCATGCGATCGAAACTACGACGGTGTGCATGCATCTAGAAGCATGATAAATAAAAGCCCAAAGAAGTGTATTTCCAAGACACTCAATCAATACGATATGATATACGCCCGACATTTGCCTATCCGTCAAACTCGAACGGGGTGTCATCCCAATAGATCTATTCATAACAATCGCGCCTCTCAAAGGGAACTAACGGTAGCATAGTTGGGATTCAAGGATGTTTCACGTAATAGTGTTTTCGCCAGTCCGAAAAGAGTTTTGCATGTTTCTCACCCCATAGTTTTATAAAGCAAGTAATAAAAGTAAAAGTGGGGCTATAAACTCACCTTAGCAATTCGATGAATAAAGCACAAAGAGATCGAGTGTGGTATAGCAGTGGCTCCTACGCGGAACCTAAGAATGAGATGGCAAGACTCAGTTTGCAGCTTTGTGTACTCACGGCTCGAAGTGTGAAAATAAATTTAAGTGTTTACAAGTGGTTGTGTTTAGTGTTGCTTGTGTGGCAGAGTTTACGTTTTAGATCATTTCAGAATGTATGTAAGTATTGGCTCTTGGAAAAGTGTAAAAGTATATAAGTATATAAAAGTATTCGTGACGAGTATGCTTCCGGTTTGGGCGTAACCAAAATACTTGGTATGGAAGGTATTCACAGGTATACTTGTGGAAAATAAATGTTAGTAAAGTAATAATAATTACTCTACGCTAAGTATTGATATTAGTAATGTTTACGTGATACGGAGTATATATATAAATGTGTTTATATACATTAGAAAATATTTACTTTAATTTTGTTATAAATATTTTCTTATCATTTTCATTTTCGTCTTTTAGTCGGGCCTTAGTAATATTTACTAAATTTATTAATCGATGAAAAAGTGAACCAAGTGGTTTGAAAATACATAGTTTTGACATTTTTGTTGATAGTTATAAAAATGTATAAGTTTGGGATCCAAGAATGATAAATAAAAATATATCAAAAATGTCATTTACAAGATTCAAACTCGAGACCTCTTGCTTAAGAACCGACATGTTAACCAGTGGACCAAAGTACTTATTCAGTTATATTGTTCTCCATTGTATAATATATATGATAGTTTGCGTCTATTTATATTAGTGGTTAGTGTAAAAAAAAATAGAGGAAACTAAGTGACATTAGGGGGATTCGAACCCAGGCCCGTTAAGAAGGAAAGGAGCAAGCGCACCACTGGACTACAAGTCCCTTGATGTTAAGACTTGCAATACTTTTGAATTTATCAACTTGTTATTAGTGTTATAAAGTTGGTACATATTTCTCAGTTTCCTAACGTGCATGGCTTTTGTGTTTATCTTGCACATTTCTTCTTCAAAACTGTTTTTCCATCTTCATTTTAGACTTTAAAGTCAAGTTTATAGATAAGCTCAAGCTGTCTACCAAAGAGAGTCCAAATAAGCTCAAGTCTTCAATAAGCACTTGTTCCATATTGGCCAATACTTAGGTTTACTCGCGGACTCGCGGTTACGTATTCTCTTGTTGTTTTAAGTTCGAAAGCTTAATATTTTTCAACTAAAATTACCACACAAGTTCTCTTAAACACAACAAGGCCATCTTTTACATATTTGTGTATGTATGTACGAAACTTAAAGTGATAAAGAAGTAAACAAATGAGGAAGTTTGGAGCCTCACAGTGGGTCGAGACTTAGCGTGCCGAATGAGATGTCGAGTGAACGAGTGAGAAGAGCTCGAGGTGGAAGAAACCCGACGTGCCAACTAGCTTTCGAAAGCTTATACCCGAACAACACTTAACCCAAAATGAACTTGTAAACTTATGAAAATGAAACCCGAAACCTTGTTTCTCGTCCTTCTTCTTCTTGGCAGTAAATCAAAAGAGTAGAATGAGTTTGAGTTTTACTTGGTGTTGTGAGAGTGGAAACAAGAGGTGGGTTTGTGAAAGATGTGAGAATGTGTGATGAGTCTTGTGGCTCGTTGGTTTTTAAGAAGAAAAGGAGGAGAGCCTTTGGTTAAAGACCAAGGGTTTATGTTGAGCTTGGATACATGCAATCTTGATTTTACTTGCACCTAGGAAGTATTTAAGAAACAAGCAATTGGATGGTGGTTTTTGGGAGGTACACGGCAGCCCAAAGGACAAGAAAAAAAAAGAGTGAAATGTTTTGTGTGCATGGGGAATATGTTTCATCATGTCTCAAAGTCAAATGCTTAGTTGCATGTTGGGTATTAAGTTTACTCCTCAAACAATGTTTCAAGATCAATGTATTTACAAGTTTTGGAAGAGATGGGTGTACCTTGTGTGAGCATATTCGGTTATAAGAAAAAAAAAAAAAAAAAAGAAAGGATCTCAAATTTTCGTTATGTATATCGTGTCCGCTTTGAGCTTAAATGTGGGTCACGGTGTCCCATTTGATGCTTTTGCACAAACGTAATATATAATTTTAGCATGTTTTATAAAGGTAACTAAAAAATAAAATATTAATTCTAACTTGTAGAAATATTTATTTGACTTTAGCCATAATTAATTTAGTGTTACATAATATTATTGAGGTGAATTGGGTTTGGGCTAGGACCAAGAAGAACAAAGGGTTTGGGTTGGACTTGTGAGTATACGGGGAGCCCAAGAAAATAAAATGAATTGGATTGGATCGGTTTTGGGCTTAGAGGCCCGGTACGAGATGAAATATAAAAGTTTATTATATATTCATTTTATAAAAGATTATTATCGAGGTCGATGCGAGAAAAAAAAATATATATATATCCCGTGACTTGTCGTGTTTAGAGTTCGAAATGAAGAAGAAAAAAAATATAGTAGCGAAAATCGGAAGGAAAATTTACGAGTTGTTATATTATGCATGTGCAGGTACGGATATGACAAAACAGACAAAAAGAAGCCAAAACCGAAGAAAACCAAGCACGAGAGAGAGAAGTGTGCAAAAGCTGATGCCGGGATGCTATTTTTGGGACTTTGATGCTTAAAAGATCAAATTACGGAGTTGAGGATCATGTTCGGGGTTTTTCTCACTTTCACCATCACTTTTCCAAATTTACACAACAACCCCTCAATTTTCCCATATTATCACTTTTTACCCTCAACTTACCCATATTTACACAAAATACCTTTCATCTCTCATCTTACCAAATCACCCATTTTCACCCTTAACCTTTCACAGAATTACACCATTGGTCCTTTTGAATTGGCAATTTACATAAATGGTCCTTAAATCATTTTATGGATATTACATCTAGGAGTCCATTATATAAATCTATACTATCAAGCCCAAATCATACCAAGCTCACCAAAGAGAGAAACAATACCCGGTCAACCTCCCTTCTCTTATTCCATGGTCAAACACAATTATCCTAAACCGGTCAACCCAAAATAATCCAACCCGTCCACCTTTTTAATACCCACGGTCAAAGAACCAACCCAAGTCAAATAATAAATAAAAATCCTTCCCAATACAAACGCCAAAGGAAAAAGGGATGAAACTAAAATCACTGTTTAACCTTTCCAAAGTTTTACCCTGCCATCCCAATCATTTACCCGTACATTTAAGTTTCCTGCCAACGTGTCAGAGGTGGACTCCTTTGGATTGCCAGCGTGTAAGATTGGAAGCATATGATTGGTCGAAACACATCATCAAATCTGATCCAAGGGTTGAGAATAGAAGGAGTGACAAGAGATGAAATCAAAGGCCGTGATTAGAAATCCAGAAGCTTCGCAAGCTAAAGCTTTGGCTATAAAAACCCACTTCATCTCCACATATCAGGGGTCCATTTTTTCTCATTGTATTTAGAGA
Source organism: Chrysanthemum lavandulifolium (assembly GCA_022545495.1). Lineage (NCBI taxonomy): Eukaryota > Viridiplantae > Streptophyta > Magnoliopsida > Asterales > Asteraceae > Chrysanthemum > Chrysanthemum lavandulifolium. The sequence continues at coordinate 261,164,987 of CM040241.1, read as the reverse complement.
ATTTGTTACCATGTTAAGTATTGTTATTTTACTGTTTTCATTAGCATTTCAATTCAGTTGTGATTGTTTTTTTTTAATTTGTAAAACTCTTTTGATTAATGAAAGTGCAGTTTTAATTTCAAATTCTTGTCAATTCATGTTTTCTGGTTCAATAGCTTATACAATTAGTTAATAAGCTCATATAAGCTTGTTTAAGCTTGGATGAGTTTATTCTTTGCTTTAATTCATTCTCTAAATCATTTTTCTCAAAAAAAGTCAACCATAGTCAAACGGGTCAACAAAAGTCAACTGTGGAGCTTGTAGATGTTATGGGGTAATTTAGCAGATTGGTTGGTTCATTTTATGGAATTAAGCTTGTTTTGAATAAGCTTAGGGAATTGAATGGATCTGTGGGTACCTAGTTAGTTTCTGCTTAAGCATTTGGACTATTGTAAGTTCTAAGTTGAATTTCAGTTTTAGCCTGTTAATGTAGATCTTATGCAGTAGCTTGTTCATGTTAATTGTAGCTTAATTACATCAAATTAATGCTTATATAAGTAGTTTTATAGTTACACTAGCTTAGAACACTTATTGAATCAAAATCTCTTTGAAACTGTTGTAGTTTACTCTCATTGTGCAACCTATAGTTAGAGTTGATGGTGATTGCTTGATTATGCTCAATTCTGCTTAGGAGTAGTTGCTAGTAACTTGTTATTAGGGGTAGAATTGTAAGTCACTAGTTTGCCTTGTAAAAGTTCATAACAGTTCTATCAAGGGTGTTTGGATAAATTTAGTAAGCTAAGTTAGAGGTTAATATAGTGTTAAATATTAGATGCGATGAGTCACTATTAGTTATATATAGGTGATTCGGATCATAAAATCGACTTACATTTGCATAAAAGTCAATTTCATTTTAAATCTACATAACAATGGAGTTAATTAGTTTTTATCGTGCATAACCTTGCATTTAGGTTTAGATCTTGTTTAAGTAGCTTAGTTAGGTTGAATTTCATCTTACAACATCACTTAGACTCAGTTAGGATCAATCGAATCTCACTAAAGTCAACTGGTCAGTTTTCTCAATAAAAGTCAAAAATTCCAAATAATGTTCAAATATGTTATAGTTTTGATTTTTCATTCCTTCAATATAGGGCCAAATTAAATGAAATTCTGGATTCTAGCTTTTTGGTTGGTTGTCTACTGCCTGGTCATTTTAGTTAATTTTTAGGAATTTTTCTAGCTAGCTTAATCTAGGCTTAAAGTAGCTAGTTAGGACCGTTTGGCATAGTAGAGTTAGAACATGATATGTAGCTTTTATGCCTCTAGCTTGTGCTATTTAGGTTCAATTCAGTTGCAGAAGGCTTATATCAGTTATCTTAGGTCATTTTGTGCTTTAGTTAGCTTATAGGTAGCTTATTGCTTATTTTCATGTGCTTATTTCATCAGTTTCATGCCCATTTGCTTAATCTGCCATAGTTATTTGTTTCTGCTATTTTTCATGGATTCTCAGTATCATTTTATACTTATCTGGAAGTTTTCATAATTTTCTCAGCTTATTAGCTATTTTTCTGCATTTTAATACATTCTCTAGCATTTTTACATAGCATTTAATCCTTATAATTCATAAAATGTTCAGAAAAATGCAATTTAAATTTTCTTAGTTTTATAAAAATAAAAATGTCTTAAAAAGTATTTTTCAAGGTTTTTCCTAGTTATTTTAGTATTTTCTAGGAATTTAATTAATTTTAAATAGTATTAAATTCATAATAAATTGAGGAAAAGTCAAAAAAATGTGATTCCAGTTTCTAAAACTCTTTTTAGTTATTTAAGATTTTTGAAAAATAGTTTTGTAATTTTCTAGCTTATTTTCCTTAGGAATTAGAAATTCCGGTATTAAAGAGTCGGTCACCTCAAGTATATGTAATCGTTAGAAAGCTCGTAGTCGTAGTTCATTTAAGTTAAGTAGTATTTAGTTAAGTAACACCGTGGAGGACGGACGGTCTTTACCCACCGTATGCCCGATCCACACCCCAAAGTGTGGCGATTTATGTAAGACTATAAATACTCTACCTCCCAAGGTAGAGAGTTGGAGCTCATAATAATATCTTTCACTTTCTCTCACTAAGTTCCCTAAACCTCTAACTTTCTCTCTAGAATTCCATCTATATGCTACTTTGTGTTATGGTTTGATGTGTATGTGAAAAGTTATATCTTACAATTGGTATCAAGAGCCATGGTTAGATCATATCTTGCACATCTTTGGATTTATAGTGGTTTTAGGTGGTTTTGAGTTTGAAAAGTTTAGTGGTTTTTGCATCATTTGGTTGATTTCTTGTGTTAAAGTTTGAATTTTGTTGGTACTTTTATGTTTAGAATCATCAAAAGTGTTTAGGTTTTCATTTGGTAAGCTTGAATCATCTTGGTTGGGTTGTTTTGGATTGAAAAGTGATGTTTATATGGTTTTCAAGCTAGCGACTTAGTTCACGGAATATTTTCTTGGTAGCGACTTGCTTCACATTTTGTAGCGACTTACGTTGTTGGAGCTAGCGAGTTAGATCTAGCGAGTTAAAGTACAAGTAGTGGACCTCCACCACGGGTAGCGACTGTGGTAGCGACTTGGTCAAGAGCGAGTTGCTCTTTAGCGACTTGTGTCTCTAGCGACTGTGTAGCTAATTGTCGCCAAAATTTGGTTAGCGACTTGGTCCAGAGCGAGTTACTACTTAGCGACTTGCTTTTCCGTTAGCGACTGGGTTTCTAGCGACTTGGCTTTCTAGCGAATTAATTGGTAGCGACTTAGTGCATTTGTCTCTAGCGACTTAGTGCATTATCATCTAGCGACTTGAGTGATTGTTTACGGTTTTCTCTTGATTTAGTAAAACCCGTGAAAGAATCTATTTCCGGTTTAATCATAGAGTTATAAAATCCCGTATAACTGTTAACATGTCTACCAACGCCCCTACCGTCATCTCCATCGCTGTCGAGGATGTACAAGCAATGGCTCGATACTCGCCCACCCATGCTTGACAGAATCGACTACGATTCTTGGGCTCAACGAATCGATTGTATTGCCTTGAAAGGAAAATGGTGTCAACATTCTCAAATCCATTGATGAAGGACCATATCGAGTTGAGACGACTAGAGACATACTTGATACTAATGAAGATGGTACTCTGCTACGGAATGGATGGACCTAAGATGTATGATGAGCTTGATGATAAGGAGAAAAGAGATTCGATGCGATATCGTGGCTTCAAACATTGTTCTTCAAGGTCTTCCTAAAGACATCTACAAGTCGATCAATCATAACACCGATGCAAAGGCGCTTTGGGATAATGTAAAGATGCTTCTCTCGTGTTCGAATTAACCATGGAAGACAGAGAATCACAACTCTATGACTAATTTGAGCACTTCAAGATGAAACCGATGAGAATGTCTATGAGTACTATGTGAGATTTCATAAGTTAGTTAATGACATGAGGAACATCGAATGACTATGCCTAACATTCGCTTGAATTCAAAATTTGTGAACAACATGAATCCCGAATGGCACAAGTTTGTTACCGTGAAGCTTACTAAAGGATTGAAGAACACAAACTATGAGCAACTCTATGCCTTCCTCCTTCGTAATGAGAGACATGCTATGTTTGAAAATTGATTCTCAATCGCTCAAAACTAACCCGAGAGACAAGCTCGCCTAATGATTCAACCGCCTTCTACTCAAACATCGGAATCACAACCAAAGCTTCACAAGTCATACCCTTGGGTAATGGTAATCACAAACTCATTCCCGATCCTATGTACAAACAAGTCGATGTCGATGCACACGCTGAAGCTTCATTAATCAACTAGCTCTTCCGATTAGCCAAAACATGAATTCTCCCCACAAACCAACAACAACCTCGTAACAAAGATCTAACCCACACAATCAAGCTACCGTTAAAGATGGAAGGATCGTGGTGCAACCAGCTCAGAAAGACAAGATGATCGTGGAAGGGGTGGTGCCGGTAGAGGTTATGGGGCAATCGAATCGAGGAAGGAATGGTAACCAAGGTCAAGCTAAGCCGATCAAATGCTATAACCGTGGTGGTGAGGACACATTGCAAGGAACCGCACATCTCCAAAGCGCCCACGTACGCCGACACTTCGTAGATAAGATGTTGCCGCACAAGCTCGTGACAATGGTGTTGCGTTGAATGAAGAGGAATTGTTGCTTCTTGCCGAGGGCAATGCCAAGACCTATGATGCGATGTGGATGAGCAACTTATTCAGAGATAGGTCACAATCATCGAACGCCTTTCAAGTCGCCGATCGTGATGCATACGACTGATGTAGATGATGGACCCATCGCACACACAATCTTTATGGCTAGCATCTCTCCAATGGTCTCTCCCAAGATCTCTTCTTCACCACAAGTGGCCCATCCAAGGACAAACTCATCTCGAGGTATTAAAACTATACGATGATGTCGATGTGCAAATGATGCATGACAAAGTACAATCAATCAAACTATTGAATCAAATGTTGAAAATATGGGTAATAACAATATTGTCCCATACGATCAATACGTGAAACAAAGTGAAAGTGAAGTTGTACCAAGTGATGCATCTTCTCGCATCAACAATGACTATGTCTTTGATGAATACACCGCATGTGCTCCCGATGATTCCATAATTTCAACTAAATGCCTATAAAGAACGTGTTGCTATTTATGAACAACGTGCAAAATTTGAGTTGACCACCGTGAGCGTGAAATGGATGTCCAAGTGAGTACAAGAATTAGAAAAGTAAGTTTAGAGAAGAAGTATTGAAACAAGAATTAAATTCCTTGCAAGAAAAACTTTCTAAAACAAATAAACAAAACAAGAACTTCAAGAAAATGTGAAAATGCTTAAGCAAGAATTTAATGCAAAGGAATCAAAACTCTTGAGAGATTTTTCTAATCAAAACTTTGAAAACAAACTTGAAAACAAGTTGTACATACAAGGAAACACCATTCGATCGCTCACATGGTCACCAAACATCGAGTCTTAAGCGATAAGCATAGCATTCCCTTGTTGAGGAACCGAATCCAGAGGTAATTAAAAGGCTAGAAATGCTCATAAGGTGCTTTATGATGGTAATGAAATCCTTAAGCCTAGGCGTAAACCTAGTTGCGTTGAGTGCACCGAGGAAGATAAGAAATCGATGAAGTCACTAGGAAAGGATGAACAAAAACTAGATGACCCTAAATGCAAAGAGAAAACATAATTATCTCTCCTCATGATTACAAGAAGGAAAACTGGATTTCATTGAACAAGTTTAAGCCTCGACTTTGTTGACTCCCAACAAGTCTTCGGAAAAGGATTTAGATAAGCGTAAAGCGGAAAATATTGTTGAAACAAACCCTCCCTTAGGAAAATGCCTAGAGCGACGGTGTATCCTCCTAATACACCAATGCATCTTGTACCTAGAACAATTGCCACTAAAAGCAAGACATTAATTAGCCAATACGTTATATTTCAACTATTTGTTGATTTTGAGAAAACTTGCAAGAAAAGGATCACACCCACAGTATAATCAAGGAGAAAGGGTTTTGAACAAATGAAAGAATGTTATTTAATCGAGGTCATGCCTTTCTTTAAACTTCTAAAAGATCACTTTGAGAGTCTTAAAAGGGAATAGAAACCGATATTAAGGGAATGGAAAAGGAATTTGATGCAATGGTTGTTGAAGTTAGTGACTATGAGCGCAGCAATCAAATATAATGAGATTGAGAGAAAGAACTTGCATACATTAAATGAGAATCTTATTATCGAATGTGTTGCTCAAGATGTGTTTTTCATCGCTTCAAATTGCTCTATTAATGCTTCCAAATTTCATGAATTATCTCGTGGCTCGAAAGTCTCCCATGATCGTGTCATTGAGCTTGAAAAACTAATTCTAAACTAAACGAGAAAATTGAACCGATGATCACGACACTTTGGTTAAACATTTTTCTAAACTAGAAGTTGAGTATTTTAATTTACAACTAAAATATCAACATCTCAAAGAAAATGTCAAAACTTCAAATATCAAGACATCTTCGATGCTCCGAGTTTGATGCGCTTTTCAAATTAACAAACGTGATGAATGATTCAAGCTCAAGCAACACGATCGAAAGTTGAAAGCCCAAATCTCTCAATTAAAGGGTCAAACGAACAATATGACAGCTCCCAAATGCCTCCTCCTTTAGATTCTCGAATTCCCAAACGTTTCATCTTCAAAACCTAGTAAATGCTTTACAAAAGGAAAACGAAAGTTTTCTAGAAGAAAATGAAAAGGTTAAACGTCATTTCAATGAGTTGTTTGAATCAATTAAAGTCACTCGTAACAAAAACAACGAACAAATAACTTCATTGCAAAAGGAAATTGAGAATCAAGAGTCGTAAAAGGAAAATGCCAATGATCAATGAGGAGAATGTTGTATCTAAGGTTCACTCTAGTAATAAATATGCTTTATCTGTGACATATGTCCCCCCTCATCTAAGGAACAACAAACTTGCCATTCAAACATATTTCTCATCCCTTAAGGATTGCTTAGAATGCCTGCGTGAGATTGTTGAAGAGGATAAGCTAGAGAAACCTCATGATAATGCAATTGGACATGCATGCTTATATGCCAAACGATCTCAAGAAATCTTAGAATGTTTGATCACAATATGCCCAAAGACATTAGGTGAGAGAGTTAACCCTTTGATTCCATGCTCAATGCCTAAGGCCAAACATGATATGCACTCGATTCCCAATGGCTTGAATGTGAGGAGTAGTGTACCATTGAGTAGTTCGATTCTAGATCCGTCAATGCTAGGAAAGTGAACTCAAATGTGCCTTCTAGGAGTACTAGTCTCAAGACTCTAGTGTTAAGAAAGTGAACCTTAGTGCACCGCATGTAGTTCGATCCCAAAGACATCTAAACAGTGGTGCAAAGAGTAGTAAAACAAACTAATGTTCCCATTCCTCTACAGAGTAATCATGACATTAAAGGGAGCAGTCAAAGTCTCAAGACAATACAAGGAATGATAGGACCTCGCAAGCTAAGAATGTGCACCGAAAAGAGTAGAAGAACAATCTAGGAACTTTAAGTTTGAATCGAATAAAACGAATCGTGTTGATTCTAGTATTAGCCATAGGCGCATCGTAATTAATTCAATTCGATACTATTTGCAAACCTTGTACCGATGATCGCTTGAATTCGCTTTCTAATCATGAATGTGATGTTAATGTTCGCCTAATGATGCTAATTGTCCAGCTAATATTGTTAATGCTAATATTCATGCTAAAAGGGCTAAAAGGCAAAAGCGAATGAAAGTTAGAAAACAATGGAAACCCACAGAAGAACATTCAAAGAGAATAGGCTTTTATTGGATACCGTTGGTCATAAGACTAATCGATAATGCCCACTAGAAAATGGATGCCTACCGGTAGAACTATTCCTTAAGAAGTGGTCACACCGTAAATGTGGCTAATACGTACACTAGTATTGCATCTATTCACAATGATTCCATTACCTCACTTTCTCGATATGAATGCTTCTATTTCGATGTGGGTGGTCCAACCATTGTAACTAACCAAATGGAACCCATTCTTGCATGGGGATCCCAATTATCCGCTTATCCATTCTTGTCTCGTGTTCAACCGCAGATCGCTCAAATCGCTCGTGGTACCGGACTCAGTCGCTCCAAGCATATGACCGAGACCGTCACGCTCATGAACTTCGTGAGCAAATTCATCGGGATCGTAGATTTGGTAATGATCATTTCGGTGCTATATGGGTTATGGAGATTATGTTGTTGGTGATAGTGTCATCTCTAGAGTGTATTATGTGGAAGGTTTAGGTCATAACTGCTCTCTCTCGTTGGTCAATTCGTGACTCGATCTAGAAGTAGCCTTCGAAAACATACCGCTTTGTTAGAGATCTTAATGGTAAGGAACTGCTGAAAGGAACTCGTGGCTCAAACCTTTACACCATCTCTATCGATGACATGATGAGGGCCTCTCCAATCGCTTGTTATCTAAGGCTTCAAAACAAAGTCATGGTTATGGCATCGCTGCCTCAATCACTTGAACTTCGCACCATCAACGATCTTTCCGTAAAGGACTTAGTTGTAGGTTTACCTAGACTAAAGTATGAAAAGGATCATCTTTGTTCAAGATGTCAATTGGGAAAAAGCAAGAAGTATGCCCATAAACCCAAACCTACTAACTCGTCACGTAAGTTCTTCATATGATTCATATGGATTTATGTGACCAATGAGGGTGCGTAATATCTTTGGGAAGAAATATGTGTTAGTTGTGGTTGATGATTACCTAGATTCACCGGGTCAAGTTCTTAAGGACAAAGGATGAAACTCCGATATCATCATCAAACTCATCAAACAAATGCAGTTAGACTTAACAAAACCGCCGTAATTATCGTAATGCATAATGGAACCGAGTTTGTCAACAAACAACTTAGTGAATTCTATGAAAGCGTTGGAATCACCATCAAAGAAGTGTTCCACGAACCCCTCAATGTAACGGTGTAGTTGAAAGACTAAATCGTACTTTGTTGAAGCCGCTAGAACAATGCCGATCTACTCAAAGGTTCCAATGTTTCTCTGGGTCAAGCAATTGCCACCGCATGCTACACACAAAATCGCTCCCCGATTCACACTATTCATGGAAAAACTCCATATGAACTTGTCCACAACAAAAACCTAATCTATCTTTCCTTCGTGTGTTTGGTGCCTTGTGCTATCCAACTAATGAGGGTCAAGACTTAGGCAAACTTAGGGCCAAAGTCGACATTGAGTATTTGTAGGATATGCATCAAACAAAAGGGATACCGAATCTACAACAAAAGAACCCGAAATATCATGGAAACAATTCACGCTACGCTTGATGAGTCGACCGGTCAAATGGCTCCTGGACACTCCACCAGACCCGCACTTCAAAACAATCCCATTGGTTCATCCCTTGTTCCAAACTCCTCTCAAGAAACTCCATATGTACCTCCATCCAAGATGATGTAAAGAAATTGTTTGATCCAATGTTTGATGAACTGTATGAGTCTACTACTAATGAGGTGTTGATCCCTACAACAGAGGATGCTCATATTCCGTTGAATGAAGTCAATCCATCGCCTCAATATCTTTAAGTCAAGAAGCACCGCCGACGATCCTTCGCCTCATCAACAAATCATCATTCTTCAAATGTACATCATGGAAATGTTTCGCATCAATGATGAAGTTAATCCCTTTGCTACTCTCAAGATGCTCCATTTGAAAACATATTTGCTACTCCCGAATCATCATCGAACCATCTTCTTCAGAGACATCGACTCGCCTACCTCGCCTCCTCAACAAATGCCACATGAACACCTCGTAAAATGGACTCACGATCACCCATTAGACAACATCATTGGAAATCCTCTCGTCTCAGATCAACCCGAAACAACTCGCAACCGATGCCTTATGGTGTTTCTTCAACTCCGTACTATCTAAGATCGAACCAAAAGATGTTAAACCGCCATGAATGAAGATAGTGGTTCAATGCCATGCAAGATGAAATTCATGAGTTTGATCGCCTTGATGTATGGGAGTTAGTACCGCCCAGATCGTGCTATGATTATAGCTCTTAAATGGATCTTCAAAGTAAAACTTGATGAGCATGGTGATGTGTTGAAGAACAAGGCTCGATTAGTTGCTAAAGGATATCGCCAAGAGGAGGGTATAGACTTTGAAGAATCGTTTGCTCCGCTTGCTCGAATCGAGGCAATCGTAATCTTTCCGCTAATGCCGCTAGTAAGAACATGGTGGTATATCGATGGATGTAAAGACGGCATTTCGAACGGAGATCTTAAAGAAGTCGCTCACGCCGCCAACCTCAAGGATTTGTGAATCAAGAGCATCCTACTCACGCTTATCGCTTGAAGAAGGCTCTTTACGGTTTAAAGCAAGCTCCAAGGGCATGGTATGATACATCACAAAGTTTCTTCTATCAACCGGATTCAAAGAAAGGAGCAGCTTGATCCTACATTGTTCACCGTGAAGTCGTGCAAACATTTAACTCATGTTCAAATTTATGTTGATGATATTATTTTGCCTCGACCGACCCAATGGAATGTGATCGTTTTCTAATGAAATGAGTTCAAAGTTTCAAATGTCAATGATGGGACAAATGTCATTTTTCTTGGGATTACAAATTTCACAAAGTCCCGAGGCATTTTCATAAATCAATCTAAATATGCAACCGAGATTTTAAAGAAATTTGATTTGATTCAAGTGACCTCGCTGACACCCCCATGATTGATCGAACCAAACTAGATGAGGACCACTCGTGGATCATGATTGACCAAACGAAATATCGTAGTATGATTGGATCCTCGATGTATCTCAACGCTAGTAGACCGACATCTTGTTCGTTGTTTGCATGTGTGCTAGATACCGTGCTGCCTACTAAAAAGCACCTTGAAGCGCTTAAACGGGTCTTCGGTATTCCAAGGAACCATCAATATGGGACTATGGTACCAAGGACACCGGTATGTCACTAACGGCCTATGCGTATGCCGATCATGCAGTTGTCAAGATACACGTCAAGTACATCCGAGGTGCTCGCTTTTGGGTGATAAGCTTGTGAGTCGGTCTTCAAAGAAGCAAATGAGTACTTCTATTTCTCTACAGAGGTCGAATACATAGCCATGTCATCTTGTTGTGCTCAAATCTTATGGATGAGATCTCAATTATCCGACTATGGCTTTGAATTCAACAAAATCCTCCGCATCGTGATAATAAAAGTGCTATTGCTCTCTCATGCAACAACGCTCAACACTCAAGAGCAAAGCATATCGACATTCGACATCATTTCATCGTGGAACAAGTGGAAAAGGTGTGGTGGAACTATATTTTGTGAGGTCCGAATATCGCTAGCGGACATCTTCACCAAAGCTCTTCCAAGAGAACGCTTGAGTTTATTCTTCCACGCCTTGGTTTGAAAAGCCTTCAACCGAAACTCTCAAACGCCTTCGTGAGGAAGACGAGGAGTAAAGGTCTATCTTCATCTATCTCTTGTAAATATTTATTTGAAAACAAAATACAAAATTATAAAACTTTCAAAATCCATAAAATTTGAAAAATTCAAAAATCTTCAAAAATATTGTCATTTTGTCACGCTTTTTTTTTTTTCTTTCTTTTTCTTTCTCGTTCGATTATATCTACGGTTTTGTGTGTCATTCAAAGAATGACACGGACTTTAGATGTTGTTCAATTCTTAAAAAAAAAAAAAAAAAAAAAAAAAAAAAAAAAAAATCAAAAATATATTTTTGGGAGAAAGAGAAAAAATGGTTTATTGTCATTTTCGTGCAATAACCCGTTTTAAAGAAAGAACAGAGCCATGTTTTATCATGTTTTCAAAATTCCATGCTCGATTCTATAAACATTTATCTCATTGAAAACTAAATGCTTTGAAAAATAACTCGATCTCTATTTTTGATAATCATCGACTTATTTGTCAAAATATCTATCTCTCAATCAACAACCTATGTCATTGATTGAGGGGAGAATGATTTCAATTAAATTAAAAGTTATTTGGCATTAAATTGTTTTCAAAAGATATACATGCATGTTTTATCAATGGAGTTTAAAGTCTTAAAATCCGATCCTTATCGCTCAAACGCTTTCATAATCAAGTCACAATTCTCCTTAAAGCTTTCAAAATCAATTTAAATTATAAGAGATCACAAATCTCAAATGATTTGATAATTGTGATCGGGGAGAATGTGTGATTTAAATTGGACTTAAACCGATAATTCGGTAAATGGTTTTATAAGGATGTACATGTCGTCCTTCCCACATGTGACAAACGATTTCAAATTTTCAATGCACATGTTGAGGGGAGCATCTATCTTAAACCTATGATTTGAAACGTGATCATTTATCCCATGTGCAGTTCCTCTAGTATGTGCAAAACTCTTTTCAAACCTCGAGGCACATATTGAGGGGAGCAAATTTATGGAAACCTCATCCTTCCCGAAATGCTATATCTACTTGATTTGATGAGGAAGTGATGTTGATATCTTTAGAAAATGGTAATCAAAGAAGTTAATTCTTTCTCTTGCCTCCGTGTGCAAAACATTTTCAAATACTTGATGCACATGTTGAGGGGAGTTCTCGTTTAAAATATCAAAACAATTCAGTACAAAATGCTTTGATAATATATCACAAGTATCCGAATTGATTTTCAAATGGTTTTCAATTGGATCCAATGGCGTATGAACAATACCAAATTGACCGACCAACTTTACTTTATGTACGGTGATATAAGGATGATAAGGTTAGGTATTGGTTCCCATGATCCGCCGTAATCGGAGGGATCTACCCAGGACAATCCACTAGTTAGTGTAGAAGTCCTTAGGTATGATGATAAAAGGAGAAAATGAGATATGGGAAGAGTGCGGACTAAGACCGAGCTAGTACCGAATAAACCCAACAAGGTTCTAGTTATGAAGTCTCGTAAGCATCAAGGGTTGAAGAATTAAAAGAATTGAATGAGAAAAGGGTGAAAACAAATAGCCTCCATTTATTCAACCTTAGGCGTAAACCGGTTCAATTCATATGCTACCGATGGTAACATCGGTATTGAAGACAAGACGTCATGGACCCAAAGGACGATCGCACTTCAACTTTCCAAACCACTCAAGTTCCTCTTAAAAGGACTTGTTTCATTCTCACGGGAACCGACATTATCTATCGACTTTCTCTAGAGATTGTTGATATTGAAGAAGGAGACCCTCTCCCTAGTCTCCCATAGGATCCAAATATGCACAAATTGAGTCTAGAGCCACGAGATCATCAATAAATCTCATTAGGACACTTTCAATGAAGACTCTCTGCTTCACACAATGTGGAAAGAGAGATTATATCTTGAGTCCCACGATTATCCTTGTGGTATTGCCGTAACATCCGAGTGATGTGTTTACACACTCACAATGAAGATGGAAAGCCTCGAGCCAACATCAAACAAGCTCCCGGTAGGTGGCATGTGAGATCTATTATATGGATCAACCATGTGACAACCGAATGAAACAATGGGGCGATTCAATTTCTTGAATCAATCTCGTTCGTGTTAGGGATTGACGGATACCTTTGAAAACCGGTCTTTGTGCTTAAAAACTCTTTTCTTTAGCACATCGACCGTGTACTCATTTTTCAAACCAAAAGGTGTTTTTATGATTGATAATTGATTTTCATTAAAACCTTCGTTGTATTGCAAAAACAATTTCTATTGAGCAATACACGATTGTTTTTCAAATATCTTTTCATCAATCGCTGGACTTAAATTACCGGTTCACTCACTCCGTGTTGTCTTCTTTGAGATGTTCCGTTTGAGAACAATAGAACAACAAGAAACCCCGTCAAGGAAATTCTTAGAATTATACCGATCACAGCAAGATTTGTATCGATCAACGGGAACCGTGGGCGTGTACTCAATTCAACGAAGTGATCAAAGACACTTTCGCGCGATTTATTGCTAATCGTTGTATGCGTGTACACCCGACGCTTGCAAATGATCGTAATGAAGCGGTCAATCCATAGCCGCATGCTCACTTAACACATTCATCTCAAAAGAAATCATGATTAGTGCATCAATGACTCGATATTTTCACTCCATGCTTCGCTACGCCGCCAATATCATGAATCAACTAAAGCTTCCGCTACTCGATGAGAAGATATCATGATCCGTAATGTGAGCATGTCGGTCCCAAAGTCACAACATCACAAAATACCAACACCACAAAGGATGTGTCGAGATTGTTGATAGTCGATGATCTCCAAAGATGGCTCAAACTTATCATCACGTGGATCAAGAAAAGACCTCCACTTGGAATAACCAAACATGCAATGTGAAGAATCAATGACTACGAGCTTAGGAGCAAAGGACTACATCAAGAATGCAAGATCAATTGTTAATGTAATATCTATTTGTATTCAATGTAATTTTGGTACATGATTGAGGTGACCTCCTTGGGGAGATTGTTAGGAATTAGAAATTCCGGTATTAAAGAGTCGGTCACCTCAAGTATATGTAATCGTTAGAAAGCTCGTAGTCGTAGTTCATTTAAGTTAAGTAGTATTTAGTTAAGTAACACCGTGGAGGACGGACGGTCTTTACCCACCGTATGCCCGATCCACACCCAAAGTGTGGCGATTTATGTAAGACTATAAATACTCTCTACCTCCCAAGGTAGAGTTGGAGCTCATAATAATATCTTTCACTTTCTCTCACTAAGTTCCCTAAACCTCTAACTTTCTCTCTAGAATTCCATCTATATGCTACTTTGTGTTATGGTTTGATGTGTATGTGAAAAGTTATATCTTACCTTATGCGGAAGACACCTCAAGAAGCTTACGATTTGATCGAGAATATGACGCAACATCATTATCGCTGGATGTTGGCGCCTTACGATTCTACCACTATGTTGAGTGATCATTATTCCGAGAAAATTTCCGTTATGAGTGCTCAAATTAACGTCTTTGGAAAGCAAGAAAGATATATCAGTCACCATTATCAACAAAGACCGAGTCATCCACCCACTTTTTACTATTCCAACTCTGACGATAGTGATGATGATGAACCGTTTGAAGAAGAGAACTTAAAGATCGATGATGATTCTTCGAGTGGCAATCCCACTCCCATTTCTCGATCCTATCATTTCGACTCTTCCCTTCACTCACGCGGTTGAGAGAAGTGGCGTCGTTTTGAAGAAGTCGATGATCCAATTTCGCGGAAATTGTTGAAGCGATTGTGATCTGCTTATTAACGAATCTTTGGATACCTTGTCAATGGGGGATAAGGAAGTCGAATGCACTTCTCTTGAGAATATTGATGACCTTGTTCCAATCCCAAAGATATCTGAGACACCTTTTGATTCGATTTCAGAAACTTTCAAAATGACCTTCACAAATCCTTTGTTTGAATTCGATTCAGAATATACTCTCAATTTTGACAATCAATTCTTTGACGAGGAAAGTGATGAGTCCGACACGGAGACCATAGTGGAAAAGGTGCAAATTCATAGCTCACAAAGTACCGCACAAATCCCACCTCCGTTTATCTCGATTAAAGAAATTAAAGAAGTAGAGCCGTCTAAAGAAAATCCTCCGGAGCCCGAGCTCAAGGATTCGTCTCTTGATTTACTTCTCGAGGAGTTCGCCGATGAACTCGCTCGCATCGATCCTCTTCCACCAGGAAGTGAGGACGATGACTTTGATTTTGAAGCCGATTCGCGAAAGATTGAAAGTTTGTTTAATGAAGATCCGATAACTGAGCCACCACGAAAGATAAATGATGATTATATCGAAGAGTTATCCGATGAACTCTCTCATTTCATATCTCCTCCAGAATATGATCGTTTCTATTTTGATCATGAGGGAGATTTTAGTTTGGGGGAAGAGAAACTCTCTCAAAAGAGTTCCCTTATTGATGACATCATCCCACCTCTTCCTCCCGATATTTTTGAAAATCACCCAACGAGCTTAAATGATCAAATTCAAATTAAAGATTATATTAAATTTGCTTTTGAAGATGAAGAATGGATCCTTATCATTATCAAAATCTTTATTCCATTTCTTCCATATAATGTGATTTCTCCTCTTCTTCACTCTTGCGGGAGTGAGGATACCATCTTTGACCCCGGTATCACCGTTTAGAGTTTTTGCTAACCGTGGGTATCTCATCGGAGTGGAACTTTCTTATGTTTCAATACTTATCCAAACCTCTTGAACGAAAGTTCGATGGAGATTATCTCTTCCACTTGCTTCCCCAAGGATAAATGAATTCGGGGCGGGTCAAGCTAACGACTCGATAACAAAACAAGCGTTTCTATCTTCTTTCTATTTTCTTTCTAATAAGTGACGTGAAGGGGTTAGCCTCTTCGATTTCTCGTGTTTGGTTGTTTGTGATGTTGTGTTCAGGATTTTCCCGATATGAAGACTCTCGTGCTCGAAGTTTATCTTTTCTCCACTCGAGTTTCATGATCGATGTTGATGGAAACCCTATATCCGAAATCTTATCGACTAACGCTTATCTTTGAGCATACTTAATAAACGGCTTTTAGATTTTCGTTGATACCCTTGCCTTTAAACATTGAGGACAATGTTTCTTTTTAGTCTGGGGGGGTAATCTTGATTTGATTTGACCGCACTTGCTTATTTTTGTCGTGTACTCTCATGACCCGTTTTCCTTAGAAAATGAAAAAATTGTGCAAAAGTGAGAAAATTAATTTTTTTTTTTTTTTGTAAGCTTTTGCTAGTTTTATGATTGAAAAGTATTTGCTAGTCTCTTAGAAGTTTCTTTAAATATGCGTTTTTCTTGAAATAGCCTTTGCTAATTGCTTAGACAAGAGGCTATAAAATGCGATTCTAGCTCACAAGGCCAAGAATTTGCAAGTCTCCTAAGTGATTTTAAATATGCGAAGCTTAAACAAGAATTTGCTAGTTTCTAATAAGTGACTTTAAAATGCGAGACTTGAGATTATTTGATGAAGCATTTGCTAAATTAATATATGTTTTGACACCTTGTTGACTTTCCATTGGTGAGGGTAGGAATAGAATTTTGACTTGACCGGCGTGTTGAGCCCTAGCTTGTTCCATAACCATAGATAATTTAATTATCGCTAAGCATCCGCGATCTCATTATTTGGGATTTTAAATTTGCGGAGATCGAGAAATGATAGAATTACTTATGAGTTTAGATGCTAAGCGTGGAGTAGTTGGTTCTCTTTAGAGCCCATCGAAGGTACTTAAGGCTTTTTGTTCCCACAAGATTGTTTCACCCCATATCTGTGAATAAATAATTAGAGATGTTGAGCTTTTGGCGATAGTTAGTTCTTTATCTTCTTAAAAGAATCTTTGTTTTAAAAATTGGGTACACATCAAGGATCCGTAATAAATAAGTAATAAGTAATAAATAAAGTTATGAGATGCGGTTCGAGATCGGACCCTTGGATCTTTAGCCATGATTGAGTGAGGTCTTGGTCTAACCCACTGGGATCCTCATTTCATGAAGCCTATAGTCTTGGAATTACCCAGTGAAGCTCCGTAGTTCATAGCTCATAAAAGTAAAAAGTATAAGTGCAAAAAAAAAAAAAAAAAAAAAAAATTGATGATGATGAAAAAAAATGGAAAAGTCAAAATATAAGTGAATAAAAATTCCTTGATGTGGACCTCATTTTTGAGACAATGGTTCTTGAGAGAAGACGGATAACTAATTAGCGACTTAGCTTTATATCTTTATCGAATAAAAATTATTGAAACGAGAAATTTGAAGAAATTCATTTCACAAAAATAAAATAATTAGAGGAAAATAGGAAAATGAGAGCAAAAGGTAATTACACAAGTAACTTCAATGGGTAGTGTTAGCATCTAGAGTCATACTTAACAATGATTTCGATTTTACGCTTAGTTTGGGGACTTGTGAAAAATCGGGGCGATGTTTTCTATCCGTATGGTCACTTCACACCGTGGTTGTGTTTCCTACTCCGTGATCCTAACGTGTCGTTTGAAAAATGTTGGAGTTATTGATCGACATGAAAGTTCAACAAACCGTCACTCATAATTGGAATGTGCTTAATCGTAATATCTACATATGAATAAAAAGGTAAACGGGGCGTTTTTAGAATTAAGGGTTCTTAATCTCTTTTGAGGAATCTTTGCTACTTTTTCATAGGTTTAGTAGAAAGAGATTGAAATCCTTGGTTTTAGAAGCGTGAGTTGATTGCATTGCATGAGGACACGACAATGGTCTCGTCTGGGGTATTTTGATATGTGCAAAAACACATATCATTTCTTTATCAAATCAGATCCAAAATAACCAAGAAAGAGCCGTTTATTGCTAATATTTGCTGTTTTCTTGAGTTTATGCATGTGCAGGTACGGATATTACAAAACAGACAAAAAGAAGCCAAAACCGAAGAAAACCAAGCACGAGAGAGAGAAGTGTGCAAAAGCTGATGCCGGGATGCTATTTTTGGGACTTTGATGCTTAAAAGATCAAATTACGGAGTTGTGGATCATGTTCGGGGATTTTTCTCACTTTCACCATCACTTTTCCAAATTTACACAACAACCCCTCAATTTTCCCATATTATCACTTTTTACCCTCAACTTACCCATATTTACACAAAATACCTTTCATCTCTCATCTTACCAAATCACCCATTTTCATCCTTAACCTTTCACAGAATTACACCATTGGTCCTTTTGAATTGGCAATTTGCATAAATGGTCCTTAAATCATTTTATGGATATTACATCTAGGAGTCCATTATATAAATCTATACTATCAAGCCCAAATCATACCAAGCCCACCAAAGAGAGAAACAATACCCGGTCAACCTCCCTTCTCTTATTCCATGGTCAAACACAATTATCCCAAACCGGTCAACCCAAAATAATCCAACCCGTCCACCTTTTTAATACCCACGGTCAAAGAACCAACCCAAGTCAAATAATAAATAAAAAAATCCCTTCCCAGCTACAAACGCGCCAAAGGAAAAAGGGATGAAACTCAAATCACTGTTTAACCTTTCCAAAGTTTTACCCTGCCATCCCAATCATTTACCCGTACATTTAAGTTGCCTGCCAACGTGTCAGAGGTGGACTCCTTTGGATTGCCAGCGTGTAAGATTGGAAGCATATGATTGGTCGAAACACATCATCAAATCTGATCCAAGGGTTGAGAATAGAAGGAGTGACAAGAGATGAAATCAAAGGCCGTGATTAGAAATCCAGAAGCTTCCCAAGCTAAAGCTTTGGCTATAAAAACCCACTTCATCTCCACAGATCAGGGGTCCCTTTTTTCTCATTGTATTTAGAGAATTTGTTACCATGTTAAGTATTGTTATTTTACTGTTTTCATTAGCATTTCAATTCAGTTGTGATTGTTTTTTTTAATTTGTAAAACTCTTTTGATTAATGAAAGTGCAGTTTCAATTTCAAATTCTTGTCAATTCATGTTTTCTGGTTCAATAGCTAATACAATTAGTTACTAAGCTCATATAAGCTTGTTTAAGCTTGTATGAGTTTATTCTTTGCTTTAATTCATTATCTAAATCATTTTTCTCAAAAAAAGTCAACCATAGTCAAACGGGTCAACGAAAGTCAACTGTGGAGCTTGTAGCTGTTATGGGGTAATTTAGCAGATTGATTGGTTCATTTTATGGAATTAAGCTTGTTTTGAATAAGCTTAGGGAATTGAATGGATCTGTGGGTACCTAGTTAGTTTCTGCTTAAGCATTTGGACTATTGTAAGTTCTTAGTTGAATTTCAGTTTTAGCCTGTTAATGTACATCTTATGCAGTAGCTTGTTCCTGTTAATTGTACCTTAATTACATCAAATTAATGCTTATATAAGTAGTTTTATAGTTACACTAGCTTAGAACACTTATTGAATCAAAATCTCTTTAAGCTGTTGTAGTTTACTCTCATTGTGCAACCCGTAGTTAGAGTTGATGGTGATTGCTTGATTATGCTCAATTCGCTAGGAGTAGTTGCTAGTAACTTGTTATTAGGGGTAGAATTGTAAGTCACTAGTTTGCCTTTGTAAAAGTTCATAACAGCTTCTATCAAGGGTGTTTGGATAACTTGAAGAAGCTAAGTTAGAGGTTAATATAGTGTTAAATATTAGTTGCAGTAGTCACTATTAGTTATATATAGGTGATTTAGATCATAAAATCAGACTTACATTTGCATAAAAGTCAATTTCATTTTAAATCTACATAACAGTCGAGTTAATTAGTTTTTATCCTGCATAACCTCGCATTTAGGTCTAGATCTTGTTTAAGTAGCTTAGTTAGGTTGAATTTCATCTTAAAACATCACTTAGACTCAGTTAGGATCAATCAAATCTCACTAAAGTCAACTGGTCAGTTTTCTCAATAAAAGTCAAAAATTCCAAATAATGTTCAAATAGGTTATAGTTTTGATTTTTCATTCCTTCAATATAGGGCCAAATTAAATGAAATTCTGGATTCTAGCTCTTTGGTTGGTTTTCTACTGCATGGTCATTTTAGTTAATTTTTAGGAATTTTTCTAGCTAGCTTAATCTAGGCTTAAAGTAGCTAGTTAGGACCGTTTGGCATAGTAGAGTTAGAACATGATACGTAGCTTTTATGCCTCTAGCTTGTGCTATTTAGGTTCAATTCAGTTGCAGAAGGCTTATATCAGTTAGCTTAGGTCATTTTGTGCTTTAGTTAGCTTATAGGTAGCTTATTGCTTATTTTCATGTGCTTATTTCATCAGTTTCATGCCCATTTGCTTAATCTGCCATAGTTATCTATTTCTGCTATTTTTCATGGATTCTCAGTATCATTTTATACTTATCTGGAAGTTTTCATAATATTCTCAGCTTATTTGCTATTTTTTTGCATTTTAATACATTTTCTAGCATTTTTAAATAGCATTTAATCCTTATAATTCATAAAATGTTCAGAAAAATGCAATTTAAATTTTATTAGTTTTATAAAAATAAAAATGTCTTAAAAAGTATTTTTCAAGATTTTTCCTAGTTATTTTATTATTTTCTAGGAATTTAATTAATTTTTAATAGTATTAAATTCATAATAAATTGAGGAAAAGTCAAAAAAATGTGATTCCAGTTTCTAAAACTCTTTTTAGTTATTTAAGATTTTTGAAAAATAGTTTTGTAATTTTCTAGCTTATTTTCCTAATTTTAGTAGTTCAAGTCTATTTTAAATGTCTTAAATTAGTTTTAATTCAAAATAAATCAAGAAAATCCAAAAAAAATAGTTTTAATTCACAAATAATTTTCAAATATCATTCTTAAATTGTAGAAAAAATAGAAGTTCATTTTACGGGTTTTAATTAGCATAGTTGCATTTATTTCGCGTTTCCTTAATTACGTTTTATTGCGTTTTTAGTTTAAATTTGCATAACTAGTCGTAATTACTTATTTGCATTATTGCTTCTGTAGTTTTTATTGCTTTCCTTTATATTTCCTTGCCTTGTAGATTAGAAAACCCAAAATTCCTTATTTCCCATTCAAAGCCCGAATCACGCGACGTGAGTCATAAACTCCATTCATCCCTCGTTGGGAAACGACCCGGGAAATACATACCTTTGTATTTCTTCGGAAAATATCTATGTACGAAAACGACAAATCAAGGAGCAGCAAGATCGATGATAATGGTGTGCTTCTTTGTGCACCTGGCTAAGGGAAGCTTGAAAGAAAGCTTTGAATCTGCTCAGCTAAAGGATTTTCGGTTTGGGGGGAGGCTGCCAAAGTCTCACTTTCAGATGGTTCAATTTCTTTCATCAATTCAAGAGCCTCGGAAGCTTTGGTGGTGAAAGTTTTAGGGATGATGACTTCTATCTTCTACAACGGGACTGCTCGATATCCTTATCTCGGTACTCGTATCATCATCTTCTTAAACTATATCATCTAATCTATCTTTGTATATATTTTTCAAAAAGCAAAATACAAAAATTTAAAACCAGCAAAACAAAATATAAAAATATAAAATCAACAAAAAATCCATAAAAATCAGAAAATTTCAAAAATACCAAAAATATGTTTTCTCTAGACATGTCTTCTGGTATCGATAACATTTGCGGTCTTAGAAATGTCATTCAATAATGGCACAGGACCATAGATGAAGTTCGAGCAGAAGGTGTAAATATTCTTTTCAAAACATGTCACAAATCAAATGGCTTACGTTACTTCAGACTGTAACCCTGTGCTTAAACAATGGCTTGCGCTACTTGGTGTCAGAACCCGTGCTTAAACCATGGTTTGCTATTATTTCCGATAGCAACCCGCTCTTCAAGGAAGGAAAGTACTGCGCTAAACCAATTTTTCAAATATTTCGTGCACTTATCCTAAAACAAACAAGGAAAGCATGTCATCAAAAAGACTGTTGTTCCTACACAAATGTTTTTCTGTCTAAAATTCTTCAGAAAAATATTTGTTTTAACTAAATGGTGATAAATTGAGTTGCTTGAAAATCAATCAGATTCAGAGTTTTTCGTAAAAAATTGAAAACTCAATGACTTCAACGCTTTTAACCTTTTTAGAAAATAAGTCATTGATTGAGGGGGAGAATATTTTCAAATCTATATCATCTAACGGGCTTTCTTAATTATCCTACGTGCTTATTTAAAATTGATATTTGCCTATGTCGAAGGACTAGGAATTTAGGATATGATTGTTAGGATTAGATGATTAGAGTTTGATAAACACATATATCCCATGCCTTATATGATCTGATTGTTATGTTGGATTGACTTTTATTAGTCGATTGTTGTTTGGGTGAGGTCGACCACCATATATCTGTATGTGTGTTCACGTATGCAGGTATATTGTTATATAAGAATGTTCCCGATCCGGATCCCACAATACAATATGATTGGATGCCGAAAGGAAAGGGTAACTATATCTTGGGTTGACAAATGGAGAAACGGAGCTTAATTTGACTTCTATGAAGAGTTGGCATGAAATGCAACGTAAGAGGTCTCATCGCATCGCCAGATGGTTTCTTCAACCTCAAAGCAACAACAACAAAAGCAACTCAACCACCTAACGATATCTTTGTGCAGAATAATTGTGATGACACCATTTTTAAAAACAATTTTTAAACAATAGTGTTTTTGAAAAATGGAAAAATATTGGTTTTGAAAATAAATTGGACTTAATTTTGAAAATCACCGGACTTCATTTTATCAAAACTTAAGTCACTCAATCATCAACTACGGTCACCGGATGAGGGGGAGAGTGATTTAAAATAAATTATTTTCAAACAATATTTCTTCATAAAAGGTCCGTTTGTACAATAATAAGTGGTGATCTAAAGATTTAATGTTATGTCATGGTATGATTTTCTTTAAAACTCAAAGATCTTACAAAATGAAATTTTTTCTGTTCTTGTTTGATTGTGAAATTATTTTATTTTACTCAAAGATCTCTTAAAAACTATCATACCTGACACTAACAATCTTTAATGTCTTTAATTGGTCTATATCAGTCATTTTTCAAAATTAAATCATGCCACGTCTTTCCCCAAAATTTTCCAAATAATTTAAATCAATCGGGATCCAAAATCTCAATTGGTTTGAAATTTTTGATCGGGGGAGAGATTGTGATTTAAATCTCAAATTGGTTTTAAAAGGGTGATTGTTTTTAAAAGCACTCCTTCCTTCATGTGCCAAACGATTTTGAAATACATAATGCACATAATTGTGTAGGAGCATTTAAGCAAAAAAAAAAAAAAATAGTATTTAAACAGGGCCACATATTCTCCTATGTTTTCTAAACCTTATTAAATCACTTAGGATCCAAAATCTCAAAGGGTTTGATATTTTTGATCGGGGGAAAATTTGTGATTTAATAATAAAATTTGATAAATGGTGATCGATTTGATTCAAAAGTGCAGGCTGCTCTCCCATATGTGCTAAACGCTTTCGAATCTCGAAGCACATATTGAGGGGGAGCATTCAAAAAGAAAATTAAATTTCAAGGTACAAAGATTTTTATGTTTCAACATAAAGTACCTTGATTGATTTTCTAAATTGTTTCTTAATGGCTTTTGTGATCGTGGATGTGCTTCTAAGAACTCTTTCCTCTTCGTGCAAAACAATTTCAAAAATCACATGCACACGTTGAGGGGGAGGAATTTTTTTGAAAACCACATCCTTTCCCATAAAATATCGTTAACAAAGTATGAAAAATACTAACTTTGATCGGGAAAGTGATGTTGATATCTTTTAGAAATTGTCGATCAATTAATCGAATCTTTCATTCTCAAATATGAAAGTTTCAAGTCCTCGTGCCTCCATGTGCTAAACAATTTACATATCAGATGCACATGTTGAGGGGGAGCCTTTTTCTAAAAATATCAAAAACAATTCAGGTACAAAATGTTTTGATCATGTATCACAGGTACTTGGATTGATTTTCAAAAGGTTTTCAATTGGTTCCAATGGAAGAATGAGTTGTACCAAAAGACCGACCATTCTACTTTATGCATGGAGTTATAAGGATGGTAAGGTTAGGTATTAGTTCCCACGATCCGCCAGAATCGGAGGGATCTACCGAGGACAATCCACTAGATAGTGTAGAGTCCTTAGGTATATTGAAAAAGGAGAAAAGTGAGAAATGGGAAGAGTGCGGTGAGATAGAGCTAGAATCGGAATAAACCTAACAAGGTTCTAGTAATGAAGTCTCGGTAAGCATTGAAGGGGTTGAAGAATGAAAAATAATTGAATATAAAAGGGTAAAAGAAATAGCCTCCAATAATTCAACCTTAGGCGTAAACCGGGTTCAATACATATGCTCTTGGTGGTTACTAAGGTAACACGGTATTGAAGACAAGACGTCATGGACCCGGTGGCGCCTGCACCTAACTTCCCAAACTACTCAAGTTCCTCTTAAAAGGGCTTGTTTCATTTTCACTGGGAACCGACATAATCTATCGACTTTCTCTTAGAGATTGTTGATATTGAAGAAGGAGACCCTCTCCCTAGTCTCCGGCATAGGAAACCAAATGTACACTATTGAGTCTAGAGCCAAGAGATCATCCACAATATCTCATTAGGACACAAAAATAATAAAGACTTGCTGTTTCACACAATGTGGAAAGTGAGTATATTAAGAGTCCTACGCATTATCCTTGTGGTATTGCCAGAACATCCGAGTTATATATTAAATATATTCACGATGAAGATGGAAAGCCTTCTAGAGCCAACATCAAACAAGCTCTTGGTGGGTGACATATGAGATCTTTTCTAAAGATCAAACTTGTGACAACTGGATAGAAACGATGGGGCGATTCACTCGTGAATCAACCTTGGTCCAGGAAATGAATTGACGAATACTTTTGGAAAAACCATTCGATGTGCAAATCTTCTTTTCTTTAGCGCATTGAACGTGTATTCATATTTCAAACTCAAAAAGTATCTCTGATTGAAAAAATGCTTTTGGAAAAACCGTTCGATGTGCAAATTTCTTCTTTTCACTAACACATTGAATGTGTACTCTTTTCAAATACAAAAGTATTTTTGATTGAAAATTGATCTTTCTCATAAAACCTTCGTCGTTTTGCAAAACTCTTTCTTCAAGCAATACGCGATTGTTTTCAAATCAATTTTTCATCAATCGCTGAATCTCAATTACCGGGTTCACTCACTCCATGTTGTCTTCTTTGAGACGTTCGGTTTGAGAACAAATAGAACACGCGAAACCCATCAAGGAGATTCTTAGGAATCCTACCGATCACAGAAGACTTGTAATCGATCAATGGGGAACCATGGGCGTGTACCTCAATTCAACGAAAGTGATCAAAGACACTTTCGTGTGTTTATTGCTAACTGTTGTTTGCGGTACATTTGAACGGTTGCGGTGATCGTAATTGAGGAGTCAATCCAAAGCCGCATGCTCACAAAGATCCACACTTAATTGATGATATCATGACTTGTGCATATCTACTAAACCCGGCTCGATATTTTTATACTATGTTTACGCTTTCTGCCGCAAATATCATGAGTTAGTAAAGCTTTCGCTACTCTGATAGAAAGATGTCATGATCCTGAAAGTGTGAGCATGTCGGTCCAAAAGTCACAACATCACATGATGGCAACACAATAAAGGGTGATCCAGAGATTTGTTGTGGCTGATGATCTCAAGAAAGCTAAAAGATCATCAGGATGTGGATCAGTTCAAAGACCTCTACTTAACGTACAAAGCATTCAGAATTTGAAGTTGCACTACTTAAGCACAAAGATTGCCGAAGTGAAGAATTAAAGTCTACGAGCTCAAGACTGAAGATAAAATAGAATGCTAGGATTCAAAATGTAAAACATGGGGTGACCTCCCTTAGGGGGAGATTGTTAGGAATTAGAAAATTTCATAGTGAAGAGTCGGTCACCCCAAATATTATTTAGCATAAGTTAGCTCGTAGAAATATCGTTAGTTATGTTATTTGTTAGTTTATTAGTTAGTTATTAGCGTAGTTTAGTTTAGTGCAACACCGTAGAGGAAGGACGGGCCTTTACCCACTGTATGCCTGATCCACAGCCCGTCAGGAGGGCGTATCATTTGTAACTATAAATACCCCTTCCATCCTTGGAAGGGGTGTGACTTCTTTGAATCTAACCTTTCGCTTTTTATAAAGCAACTCTCTTTCAAGAACCTCCTCTCGACTCTCTTTATCTCTCAAATGGCTTTCTTATTTAATCACAATCCTAGACCACCCGAATAATTAAACAACATAATATTCACAATCCAACAAAAACGTGGCATAATGTGGCATAAGACGTGGCGTAGCGGCATGACCAAGCCTCAAGCCTTTGCGGGACATTTGCACACCTTTTAGAACCATGAATTATATATGTTTCATATATAACGAGTTTACAAAAGTGTTGTAAATAATGAATAAGCAGGGACGGAGCTAGAAATTTGTGTTATGGGGACCTAAAAAAATTTTACCGTTATAATATATAATTTTTTGTTTTAAAAGCTAGATTGAAGTTTGAATCATTTGACATAAAGGTTCTTGATATTTTTTCTAGTAGTAGCATACAATTACTATATTAGTTGAGAAAATGAACAAAATGAGCGAATGCTGGCGTAAATGGTGACGAATATGGCTTAATCATAATACAAACTAATGTAATAGTTTTTCTTTAAAAGAGGTTTAATCATAATATTTTAAACATAACTGAAATGATAAATTAGAAACTAAAAGGGTTAAAAGTGCTTTTTTTAATATGTACAGGTTGTATAGCATCAGGTCATTATATATATATTAATGCGAGCGTATGAAACGGCGACCATTTACTTCATTTAGGGCTCCGCTTTTTTTTTCGGTCCAGTTTCCAAGCCCATCGGCTTATGTCGGCCTGTTTGCATCTCTTCTCATATACATGTTCTCTTCATTCCTACGTGGCGCTATTTCGTTTATCATTATCATCCATCATCATCATTCTCGACGTTTGCCATTTCTCGCTTCGTCTTCGCCATCTGCTACGTTTGTCTTAGGTAATTGTTGCTTCAATTTTAGGTGTTACTTCTTGCGTATGTGTTTATGTTACTTTTTGTGTTTTTTTTCCTGCTATGTTCCTGTGTGTTGTATGGTTGCTATAAGACTGTTAGGCAATCGGTGTAATTGTTGTAGGCTGCGTTATAGGAGATGAGAACTAAAAGTAAGGGTGTCCGTAGGAATAGTTGTGGGTATGGGTTGGAGGACGATGTGGGTGTTGCTGCTAACCTAGGTGTCAGCCATGACTGCGCGTCTATCGATGTGTTAGACGATTTAGGTGCTGGTGTGGGTCTTTTTTCACAGTCGGATGATATGTCGGCTGACACGTGTGTTACGGAACATGGTTCCGGACCTTTTTTGGATGCGGTTACGCGTTTGGTTCCTCATCCTGCTGTGTGTGGTATTACTGATGTGGCTGTTAGGCCCACGGGGATAACGATTAGGGAACCTGATTCTTATTGTGGTTCTGCACCCGCGGGTAGTCACCGCGTTCCGGGCTTTGTGGATTATCTTGGTAAGGGGAAGAGGAAGGTCGATGATATATTGTCGGTATCCTGTGATGGTAGGTTGCTTTTGTTTTCGACTTTTATATTTTTGCCACATCTTTATCGTCGTTATATGTATTATTGATTTGTTTTCTTCAGTTTCGGATGCGACAGCTGATCGTGTTTCCGCACAATTGGTGGGTGGTCACGGTATCAACTATGCGTTTTCGCCTTCTTCGTGTCTGGGTACGTTTTGTGCTTTATATCGTTTCCTGTTTTAACATGTCATTGTTGTATCCTTTTGTTGCATTTATGTGCTTTTTTTCCTTATTACTATAGCCGGTGCTGGCCCGTCGAATTCTCAGTGCA
This sequence comes from Chrysanthemum lavandulifolium, assembly GCA_022545495.1. Taxonomy (NCBI): domain Eukaryota; kingdom Viridiplantae; phylum Streptophyta; class Magnoliopsida; order Asterales; family Asteraceae; genus Chrysanthemum; species Chrysanthemum lavandulifolium. The sequence goes on along the minus strand of CM040241.1, from coordinate 261,137,111 downwards.
CATCCACTTATATGAATGCTGGTCAGTTGTTGTATGTATATATTGAGTTTTCCTTTCTTTTTTTCTTTTCTGATTTGTGTTGCTGTTTGCGTGTTTTAGTTTGGTTGTCAATCTGCTAACTCATTAACTTTTGTTGTTGTCTCAGTCTGTGCCGATGCATCAACTTCTAGCGTTATGCCGGCTGTTACGCCTGCTGGTAAGTTATAGTGTTTCTGTGTCTTTGCCGTTCGCGTTCACATTTTCTTCGTTACATTGTTTGCTAATGTGTTATTTTCAGCTGCCGTTTCTGAAGTTCATGACGCTCTCCATCTTCACCACGGCAGCTGGTCAGCGGTGCCGGTGCCCATGTCCTCTGCATCTGGGTGTAAGTACTATGCCTCTTTGTGTCTTTTGCATATGATCATAATGTTTTGGTCTGTTCTGGTTTCTCATCTCATGTTCTTAGCCCAGCCGAATGGCGTGCTCCTGTTTCTGATGCCAATACAGCTTCTGTTCAAGTAAACATGGGTTTTGTAGGGCCTGGGGTTTCCGTAGCACCGGCCGCTGTTGTATCGCCTCCGGCACGCAGGCGCCCACGTACGTCTCCCTTTTGTTCTATTTGCGGTGTTTGACTTTGCTGTATTTCTATGTTTCCCCTTTTATAGTCTGGTGGCAGATTTTAGGGGCTTATTTTGTTGTCTTGGTATTTGCGTTTGGTTCAGGCAGGCGTATCACTCCGCGACAATGACCTTGCGGAGCTCCAAAGAAGTTCGTCGATCCTTGCCCGAACGTTGGTGGTACGTGTTATTTTAATATGTTGCATTAGTCTTGCCTTTTTGCGTCGCTACTTTCACCTGATCTTGGATTCGATGTTTTTAGGTGCACCACCACGTATGTTTCCTTAGGCCGCAAATAGGTCTCGCCGCCATTGCAATGCACTTTTTTGGTTTGAAGAGTGCTTAAAACAGGGCGGAGTCCGCTTTCCAGAGTATCACCGCTGTTGTATGGGCGGTAAGATTGTTTGGCGGAGGCAGCCCGAGTACCCGATTTATCTGAAACAGCTTCTTACGGTTCCTCATTTCATGGATAACATAAGGGCTTATAATTCCATGTTCGCAATGACTTCATTGGGGGCTGAGGTTGACGAGTCCATTAACAGAGGTCGTGGCCCGTACGTGTTTAAAGTCTCGGGCCAGATATATCATTGGATTGGTGGTCTGTGTCCACCCGATGATAGCGATCCACGGTTCCTGCAACTGTATGTTTTTTATACTGAAAACGAAGTCCAAAACAGGTTGCAACATTTTGATGGTGGCGGGAGAACACTGAATCCACAGATCGTTTAGGGTTTGATGCATTTAATGGATGAGCACAATGAATTGGTACATATCTTTAGAACAGCGAGGGACTTGATTGCTGCCGGGAATATCCCAGAATTTAAGATTAGGCTATTTGCAGTGGCGGGTTCGAAGCAGCATGAGTTGCCAAGTGGAGATTCGATAGGGGCTATAGTTTACGAAGGTGGTCCGGATACCGGAACAGAGTTTGATGTCGTTATTCACAGGCGTGTTGGTGATCCGGAGAGGGTCAGCAAACTCCACCCGTCTTACATGTCTCTGCAATTTCCACTGTTGTTTATATACGGGGAAGATGGTTTCCATGCTGGTCTCAGGTTGTGGGATGTTAATAGTCAGTCTATTGATGAGGAGAAGAAACTCTCTATGAAGATGTATTACGCGTACCAACTCCACGATCGGTTTCAGGAATACACTTTATTGACCAGAGGAGGGAGATTATTTCAACAATATGTGGTCACGGCTTACTGCAGTGTTGAGGCCTACCGCTTAGATTTCATTCGCAAGCACCAGGATGATATCAGAAATGACTACCTTGCCGGGTTGTACGATGCGATCGCGCGTGGTGACAGGAACGGGTCAAAAGTGGGTATGCGTACTATCTTGCCAGCATCTTTTGTTGGTGGCCCACGCTATATGTATAGTCATTATCTAGACGCTTTGGCTATATGTCGTGTCCATGGAAACCCTTCTTTCTTTATTACGTTCACGTGTAATGTTAAGTGGCCGGAGATACTAGATTTTATGGAGCAGTTTCAAGATGTTACGGTCGCCGACAGACCCGACGCTGTTGACCGCGTCTTTGAACAAAAAATACACCAGCTGATTACATATCTCCGTGATTTCAGGCCTTTTGGACCGGTCGCCGCAGGTTAGCATCTCTTTATACTTGCTTACTCTCATTTATGTATTCATCGCTGCATACTTTACTAACTCCCATATTGTTTTCTGTAGTTCTATACACTGTCGAGTTTCAGAAAAGGGGCATGCCGCACTGTCATTTGTTGTTGTGGATAGAACAACATTCACATATTCAAACGAATACAGACATCGATCGTTATGTATCTGCAGAGTTACCGGACAGGGAATCTGATCCAGAGGGATATCGTATTGTCACTGAATTAATGATGCATGGTCCGTGTGGTATAGCAAATCCATCAGCCGTGTGTATGAAAGGCGGGGATGCATGTTCGAAAGGATTTCCAAAGCCATATTGTAACGCTACGTCTGTAGACAAGAAAGGGTATGTCCACTATCGTAGGCGGCATACGGGCGGTGTCACGTTGCGGCAAAATGTTCAGCTTGATAACGGTTACGTAGTGCCGTACAATATGTCGCTTCTGAGAAGGTTCTACGCACACATCAACGTGGAATATTGCGAATGGACGATGTTAATTAAGTACCTATTCAAGTACATTTCTAAGGGTACGGATCGGATAGTTACGCAGATTACAAGATCTCTCGGGGATGTTCCTTCGACGAGTAGAGCGCCGTGGTTACGGTTGATGAGATAAAAAATTATCTGGATGCACGGTACATCGGCCCGCACGAGGCGTGCTGGCGAATATTCGGTTTTGATATTCATTACAGAGATCCGCCGGTACAGATATTAGATGTTCATTTAGAGAATATGCAGCGTGTGCTCTTCAGAACATCTGAAACGTTGGAATCTGTTGTTGAAAATCCGAGTAATAAGAAAACCACACTCACACAATGGCTAGATTTTAATGCTCATTCTACTCTTGGCCGTCATCTAACATACTTGCAATTCCCCTCTGAATTTGTCTGGAATAGTACGCCAAAGTATTGGTCACCAAGATGTAATCTTAACAAGCCTTCTATCGGCCGCCTGCGTATATCCACCCAAGTGCCGGAGATCTGTTTTATCAAAGACTTTTGTTGTGCCACCAGAAAGGTTGCACGTCTTTTCCTGGGATACGTACAGTGGATGACTACGTTTATCCGACTAACAGAGCCGCATGTGAAGCGATGGGTTTATTGGCTGGAGATGGGGAATGGTCGCTCGCTATGGTGGAGGCCGCATTGTTGGCATCAGCAGCGGAGCTTAGGCAGCTTTTTTGTCAGATTCTCATTTTTTGTGACGTCGCCAACCCTCTATCTCTCTGGAATAAACATTGGCGTCTTATGAGCGACGACGTGCCTAGGATACTATCAGGTGTTCTGCATATGCTTGAGGTCAGTTTAAACGACGAAAAATTGCAGGGTGGGATTTTGTACGAGCTAGAAAGCATCCTCAGTTTCTACGGGAAATCAGTAACAGATTTCGCTTTACGTTTGCCTCCACCGCGCTTGATGGCCATCCTTAGTAATAGAACAGTTATGGAAGAGAGGAACTATAATCCAGAAGTCATGTCCCGTGAAAGGGACAACCTATTGCCGAACCTGAACGCTCAACAACAAAGGCTTTTTGACACCGTTATCTATGCAGTAGCGAATAATAGACAAGAACTGATATTTGTGTACGGCCACGGGGGAACAGGCAAGACGTATGTATGGAAAAGCATAATTTACGCGCTCAGGGCGCAGCGGAAGATCGTACTAGCGGTCGCATCCTCCGGTATTGCTTCACTTTTGTTACCATCAGGTGGTACCGCCCACTCAAGATTCAAGCTCCCGCTCAATCTTACAAACGAATCCAAGTGCACCGTCAAGAAACACACTCAGTTAGCAGATCTTCTTATACAGACCGATATCATTATCTGGGACGAGGCACCCATGAGTTACCGCAGATGCTTCGATACTCTTGACAGGACTTTACGCGATCTGCTAGATGCTCCGTTTGATGTTTTTGGCAAAAAATCAGTTATTCTAGGCGGTGACTTTAGGCAAACGCTTCCAGAAAGAAAAAGGCTACCGTGGAGCAAATCATATCTTCTTGCATTACGCAATCTTACCTATGGAAATATTTCAAGGTCCATACCACGACGTAAAATATGCGCCTGAACAGGCCATCTGCGTCGCCACAACAAAATCAAGAAATTAGGATGTTTTCTCAGTGGCTACTAGATGTCGGTAACGGTGTCGTTGGACAGCCGGATGAGACGGATCCAGAGAACGCTTCGTGGATACATATCCCAGATGTGTACCGTTTGCCTGATACTGAAAACGGGAGGCAAGAACTCATACATTTTATATACGACGACCATATATTACAGGCACCAACAGCTGAGGCGTTGCAAGAAAGAGCTATAATTTGTCCTAAGAACGACACGCAGATTTGATAAATGCCGATGTTCTGAAAATGTTATCTGGTGTTGGTCATACTTACGTGATTAACGACGAAGCCATACCACGGAGTAATGACGGTGGTGCGACGGAATTGCTATATCCGACGGAGTATCTGAACACATTGTCATTCTCTGGTATTCCGCCCCATAACCTTGAACTGAAAATAGGAGCGCCGGTTATGCTATTGAGAAACTTGAATCTGGTGGGAGGTCTGTGTAATGGCACACGCATGATCGTTACTCAGATGCTTGCTAAGGTCATAGAAGCTAGAATTGTGACAGGCACGAGAATCTTACAAAAAGTCTTTCTTCCCCGGATAATGCTATTTAACAGATAGGAACATCTGCCGTTCATATTCAAGAGGAAACAGTTCCCGATCAAAGTTTTCTATGCGATGACTATTAACAAAAGTCAGTGCCAGTCTCTGAATAGGATAGGCATCTACCTCCTAGAACCGATATTTGGGCATGGGCAGCTATACGTGGCACTTTCACGAGCCACGTCCCCTGAAGGGCTAAGGATTTTGGCTGGCGATCAACCAAACAGGCCGTCAAATGCGACAAAAAACATCGTTTACAGGGATTTCCTAGAAAACATTGTCAGAAACGAGGTTTTGATCATAACGAATGCGGATATTGTCCTATGTTTTTTTCATATCGTCCTGTATGATAGCAGTATACTAGGAGTTCTGTTACATACGTTGTCTTTATGCTTAGTCTATGTATCTTTCAAATACATATGTCGTCTTTCTTTACTTTGGTCAATACTTGCTTTGCTACCCATATCTATCTGTGTTTCCTAGGCTACTCACGACACCCGTGTCGGTACCTTTACATAGGAGGCCACGTGCTTTAGGACACCCGCTATAATACTAACAATATATATACTTCTTAGTCATCTTCCTATTTCATAGTCATCATGCAGATCTCCACACAAGGAAAACATGCCTCTATTTTCACCAATCCAATGACGTGTGGTTTCACAGACCATGTCCATGTACTTAGTCGGAGTTTTAGGATGCGTACCAAGGTTTCCGTGACCCGCAGTATCAATTGCTACACAAAGGCGTTATGTGTGCCTTCGTATGTCATAAGAATATGATTTCCGTACTAAGGTAAACGTATAGTATGACCTCTCTTGCTGGCACTCACCAACCAATGTTACATGCACGTTATCATCTTGCATTTCTATGACTTGCGTGTTGCAACTTTCCGTGTTATTTTATTTCTACCATTGGCTACACCTGATTTTCGTTGTCCGTGACTTTGTGTGCAGGAAAATGTCAACCAGCCATGATCTGGCAGCGGCTGCTAAATCCACAGGTAAAAAACCCGTTGCATCTGTAGAAGTAATAGGCGTTGGAAATATCAAGCCGTTGGACATTGGAAAAGTTGTTCGTGTCAAAGTATATCGAAATGGACTGTCATCTCTGCTCAGGGTGCAAAACCAACAGTCTTAACCTTCATTTTGCTAGATCAGATGGTAATATGTATACACCCACTTTATTAACGCGTGTATGGATTAAAGTCGGATCACTAACCAAGTGCACTACTTATTTTCTAGGGGGGAGCGATCCAGGCAAATGTGGAACCTCAGGAACATAATCTTTTCGAGAACACTCTCGAAATAGGCCCTGCATATACAATAACCGGGTTCGGTTTGCTAGATGCTATAAAATAAATGCAGACTCTTCCAAACAACTTTATACTGATGCTTGGAAAATTAAGTGATGTCCAACCGTTTTCCGACGGTCACTTCCCCGCTCATCACTTTAACTTTGCGTCGTACGAGGAGTTGCCATTGCAGGCTGACCGCAACGACGTCATCTTAACAGGTGCAAAAAGTATTTATTAAACTTGAACCAGGATGTTTTACTTATGCGAAAATATTAGTAAAGATGCATATTCTGATTACACATTCGTCACACGCAGACTACATTGGTTGCGTTCTCTATATAGGCGACCTTCGGCAGCCTGGGTTAGAAACCAGCGACCGATGATATGAAGAGACATCATTCTCTGAAACTTGGAGTAATTGATAGCCGCTGATATTCATAGCCAGCATCTTTAACTAAACAGCAACTAACCCATTTATTATGATACAGGGGAAACACTGTTCGCTTCACTCTTTGGAATGAAAAAGCACGTGACTTCGATATTGATGCTTACGAGAAGGAACCAAAGCCAACAGTCATGGCCGTTAGCTCTTGCTGGATCAGAACATATGGAGGTGATTCCATCGTGATTCACTATACTATCTCTTAGCCACCAATAGCTCATCTTCATTAACATATTGAATTCCACAGGCTTACAACTATCGAGCACTGTTGCGCCTACTACTACCTAAACACGGCGATTCCGGAAACCGACTACATACTCAGCATGTAAGCCACCTTTTGTACAATATTTTTTCATTAACAAGCGTCCCCTACTCTACTTACTACACGCCTTTTAAACTTCATACACCATTTTTCAACCATGCCAGTCCATATATGATTCTTTCTCAGGTATGGTGAACTCCTTGCGCCACCGGTGATACAGAATGTACGGACCCAGCGATATGACGACATCGAGCAGGAAAAGCTACGAAACAGGACGACGATAGACGAGTTACTCCGTGAAGATCCGCGCAACCAGACGGTAAGTCTCTTATCTTATGCCAAAAACAAAACACGTAGAAAGTAGCCTAAATGATTCGTCGTCTTATCAGAATGTTAGGTTCACGGTTGTCGCAACCGTCGCGTACGTGCATGGCGGAAGGGCGTGGTATTTTCGACGGTGCACGGACTGTCGACACAAAATCTTTGAAGATCGCCTTCACGGCCACTGCAGACAACCAGAACCACAGGAACCAAAAGACTACAGGTCTGTACTTTTTACTTTACTTCTAATCTCACCGCGATGTGACCCGCCACACTATCACAGCCGCACCATATCGTCATCTCATAATTTTTCCGTATCTTTTTCCAGCTATTGCTTCAGAATGTCTATCGCTGACGAGACTGGAACACTAATACTAACATGTTTTAGCAACGAGGTGCATTCTTTGGTCACCGAATGCAATAAGGTTGTATCAGAAGAATGCTACACTGACCAGTATACGTTGCCTCCAATACTCAATCAACTTGAAGGGACAACTCATCTGGTTCAGTTGCACTTTGCATCGGAATCCACCAAGGAAAATCCGGTATACATACTCGACACGGTCATGGAAAGCGGCCAACAGTTGCTACCACCACCTGAACATGAACAGCCCATTGAGCAGCCATCCGCATAATCTGCAAACGAAGTGCTTTATCTTACCGGCCCCGAAGACGAAACGGAAAAACCCGGTGAAACTGCTACGTTGGCGGATACTACTCCAAATGACACCCCATCCAATATCCCGCCTGTGTTTCAGGGACAACCACACAGCCCATTCCCCAAGGTCCACAGCCTACGCTGCCTACTACACCTCCTTCTGCTGAAAGTTTTCAAGTATCGGCCCCGGTTACCATAGGGAGCAGCTCTGAAGTGCAGGAGACCACTATCAAAATACAAGGCACAAAACCGTCTGTTCATAGGCAGCTGCTAAAACCCGAGCCGATAGACCACCGCCTACACTCACGAAAAAGAGCAGGCAAGAATAGCATACCTGGCATCTCACTCATCTCACCGTCTTAGCCTTAGCGATAATAGTTTTACTGTGAGTAATGACCCTGTATAGATTACCGCAGTCTAGCACTTGGCATAAGAACTGTTTTCATATGTAACCAAAAACAATAGCGTTGTCACTGCACAATGCAGTTCTGATAATGTAGAATGTAAATTAATGTAAGTTTTGTGTCCTTATGTTATTCGGATCTGGCTGCTAAACACGCCGTGTCATTATGCCACTGACCTATCAAACTTATATGTAATCGTTACAAGCGGACACTATTTAATCATTTTATGAACATATGCACGACTACACCAGCGGTCATGCTTTTCAAACCCAAAAGTCTAATTACAAAGCACTTGCATTTGTCAAAGTGCATATCCATATAGAAAATTGTCGCGTGTCCAGGCTATTGCATAAATACAGACCTAAATACAAGCATACCAATCCTTAGCCATAACACATACACTTCCTTTTTAAAGACACAAAGAAAAACCATATAGTTTACCAACAATTCTATGCACAATCACGCATTTAATATCGATCCGTTACTTGATATTAAAACAAGTAGTACACTTAAACAATGGATCAACCCCCAAAGAATGAATGATACAACATATGAAAGTAGCAATTCCATTATATTTCGTACCCACACATACACACAGAAACATATCGAACCACAATCATAGCAACAATCAACGAAGACACCAAACATTCTTCCATAGATAAAAACCACTACTTATATTAACATAATACAGCACGCTTACACGATAGTACCATTCAACATACATAGATATGAAATCCGACAACCTACGATAATAAACTACACAGATACATACTTTATTGTTGGCACACAACTAACACAGACACCTACATAAACATTCCTAGCCTTTTCCAGACCCAAAAGCACCACACCCCAGTCAGACCTAATCACTTGAATCACCACTGAAATCCATCACAGTTATGTGCCTCTGTTTCTCCTCCATACCTTATCTCGCTTCTGCAAGCACATTCACCAGATCGGCTAACCTGTCGCGCTCTCTCAAGCGTTTCATTGATGCAATCAATGATTTCGAGAGCGACATCATGAAATGGGCCATAGGACCCGAGCTCTTGAACATACTCCTCTTCTTTTCAATCTTTCGACGCAGATCATTACATTCCTCTCAAGCTTCGGATGAAGCCCTCCTTCTCGATCATCTGCTGAGTGAAGAAGAACTTGAAACACTTTTGCAGCTCATCAGATCCGGACTGGTACTTAAGCTCATTCAGATTCGGGGTGAAAGCCATGACAGATTAGTAGTTGGGATGAGTAAAAGTGGGCGGATGATAATAGATGAAGAAATGTGGACCACACAAAACTTGATCTTTCATTTATATAGAGATGCACAAAACCCTAACCCTTCAATAAAACTACTACAATGGTGATCAGTTACCATACAACCACACCGCAACAAAGAGTAACCGGTTAGCTTGCATTTATCATGCAAAGACATTTTCAAAGAATATGTATTTTTCGCTTACGTAAATGCCTACACATAAAAACATATAAAATATACAAATAGAGGCATTACCCAACCTACACATGTACTATCAAGCAAATTGACACATACTATACTAACAATACATGTGGCCATTTTCCTTTGCAAGTTGTCCATGACGAGATAACACTCATCGCTTTTATTATATATATAAAACCAAATCACCAATATATATTCATACATATCCAAAGTATTCATATTTTCAAAAATATTTTACGAGAGATATAAACGATCCTTAAAAATACTAACACTAGCAAATTTCTTTTCTCTTTGCGTATGCGATGGAAACAGAGGCATTTACCGACCTCGGAGAAAGTGATTGGCTCACGGTGTGCGATGACGTTATCGTTGCCATCACCGCCTGCGTGATCCAATCGACTTTCTCGAGGTCACTACACCGACAACTTTCAAAGGTAATTTAGCACTCAACAGTGTATCGATAAATATAAAATGCCCCGCCGCAACGCGGCGACTTCGTCGCAATCCTTGTTAAAATATAAAATGTAGAGTACTTTTTTTTCCTGGTCATCTTGCTCGTAAGACATGAGACCTCAAAACTCCATTGAAACAAGAAGCTTTCATCTTCCTCGTAAAATGTAAGGTGGTTCCCGATCTGTAAGTCCTAATATTTCTTGTACATACCTTCTAAAAAGCTTTCATCTTTAAGGTAGTTTTAGGGAACCACCTGGTCATAGGGTAAGCCCGCCATTGTTGGAGGTGGCCGAGCCCCCTCCAGCCCCCCCCCCCCCACACACACACACACACACTAGCTCCGTCCTTATGAATAAGATTAAAAAACTATACTTGCATGTAAGATTTTTCACTTTAATTTTTTATTTATCAGAGTTGAATAAAACAAAAACCCGTCACGCTTCACGTTTTATAACGTCTTTTCCAGCTTCATCTCACGTCACGCCTAAAATCGACGTCTTAGTTTATTTTGTAACGTGGAAGTCACACTACACGTTTTAGCGGCGCCTTAACGGCGCACGTTTTAAATCCAAGGATTAAAACACTTCAGCCATTAAGCATATTTGCCATTAGCCAATAACTTGGGAGTTTGGACTAGCGATGCTGACTTACACTCGAACAATGCTAGACCAAAATAGTCAAAGATACGGCTGAAATTAATTTATGCTTTCTTGGTCTTGTTGGTCAAGTACTTTTTTTTTTTTTTTTTTTTTCACATTAAACCTTTTGGATGAATCAATTTCGTAATATACTGGCCATGAATCCAATATAGATATGCAAATAAATTGATTGAAAGTCTGAAACCCTTCGAGGGCACGACGTGGTCACCTTATGCGTAAAAATTATATGGTTCCAAATCCAAGTCAAGACAATAGTGACATAGACATATATACTTTGGTATCTGGATTTTTTTTTTGACATGTTTATGTCATGGCAAAAGCTCAATATAAAACTCATATTTGTCATATAACCAATAAACTAATCATAGTCATTTATTTATTTTTATTAAGATATAAAAAATAAACTTTCATCTTTTTTTAAAAAAATTATATATCTCACAAACCGTTAATTGTTACGTCAAAAAAATCATACCATCTCGACGAGATTAAATTAGCTTTCTATAGATATACATTGTTATATAATTTAAACGAACTTTTTTAAAAATAAAATTAAGTCGTAAAAATCACATGTGATTTGTTAAAATCATATGTGATTTGATTTTTGAATTACATGTGATTTATGTGATTTTACAAATCACGTGATTTTTCCTGACAAAATTTAAAATAAAAAACTTCACGTCGAAAGTATATAACAATGCATATCTATAGAAAGATAATTTAGTTCTCGTCACGATGGTGTATTTTGTAAACAAGATTTACTATTTGCAAAATATGTTGTTTTAAAAAAGGTGAAAATGAATTTTATTAATTTAAATAAAAATGGATGACTATGATTGATTCTTTGGTTACGACAAATATGAGTTTATATGGATCTCAACTCTATGTTTGTATGAGTTGAGATCAATATAAATCTTATATTTGTCATATATATAATGAATCAATCTTAGAATTTATTTTTATCAAAACTAATAAAAACTATTTTTACTTTTTATAAAACAAACATATCTTGTTCACGGTAAATATTCGCTACTTAAAAATACACCATCGCGACGATAATTAAATTATCTTTCATAGATGTGCACTTCTATATACTTTCGTGACTTTTATTTTTAAAACTTTCGATGAAAAAATCACATATGATTTCTAACAAACACATGTGATTTTTAAAAATCACATGTTATTCATTTTAAAAATCACAAGTGATTTTTGCGAATCACATGTGATTTTTTTAGGCGGAAATTTTAAAAAATAAAATTAGTCGAAAGTATATAAAAGTGAATATGTATATAAAGAAAATTTAATTCTCCTCGCGATGGTATGATTTTGTTCGCGTAATGATTAACGTTTTGCGAGATATTTAATTTTTAAAAAATAGGTGAAAATTTATTTTTATTGTTTTGATCAAAAAATAAATGGAGATGATTGGTTTATTAGATATATGACAAATATGAGATTTATATTGATCTTTTCTCATGTTTGTATTTATCATTTTACGGGTCCGGATGTATTATGTTATGAGACATACATGTTTATGGTTTCATAAAGATGGAAAAAAGCAAACTGCAAAAGAGATAATTCAAGAAATCGACGAAACAAACCACAAAATCGTGTTGAAGGTAATTGGAGGTGAGGTTGTTGAAGAGATATACAAGGCCCTTACAGTGACTTTTCATTGTGAAACAAAGGATGGTAAACAAATGGGAATTTGGACCATGGATTTTGAGAGGCCAAATCTAAGTGTTCCTTGACACCACAAGAAACCACACATAAGTTGTTCAATATCATCAATCGTACCAACCGGGAGAATAAAAACGGGCTCCCAATAAAGATGCATTGAAGAAAGGACAGAAATAACGAGCTAAAGACGACCCGCAAATGAAAGCCATTTATTCTTACAATCTGTTATTCTTCTTTGCACTCGTTCAACAAGGATTTTACAATCCTAGTGAAGAAGTCTAGTAGAGATAAGAGGAACGCCCAAATACTTAGGGTACAACATTGCTTTTACTAAACCAAAAAAGAGAATAAATGTTCAACCTACTTATGTTAGTAGATGAGATCAATAGAAAACAAGTATAATAAAAAAACAAATCATAAGATCTCAACCATTCATCTTCTTTTAATCCAATTGGATGGTAATAAAACAAAATTAATAAAGAAAGAAGAAAAATATAATCTAACTCATTTAATAAAAAACTCACTTTCCACCTTTTTTAAAAAGCAACATATCTTTAAATGAAATCTTCAAACAAAAAATACACCATCGCGACGAGAAAAAATCATCTTCTATAGATATGCACTTTTATATACTTTCGTGAACTTTTTTTCAAAATTTTCGTCTGCATAAATCACACGCGATCCAGTAAAAAATCACACGCGATTTGTTATTTTTAAAAATCACAAGTGATCCATCGTTAATCACATGTGATCCAACAAAAAATCATAAGTGATCCACCAAAAATCACACGTGATCCACCAAAAAATCATACGCGATTTGTTATTTATAAAATATCGTAAGTGATCCATTAAAAATCACACGTGATCCACCAAAGAATCACATACGATCCACCAAAATAATCATATAAAAAAGAATCACATGTGATTTGAGGTAAAATCACATGTGATTCTTTGAATAATCACATTAAAAAAAATTAAAATCTTACAAAAATAATTTATAAAATATAATGGTCTCTAACTTATATAACAAAACATCACCTAATTTAAAATAACAAAACCATCACCTAACTTAGAATTAATTTAATGCGGTCTCTTCTTTTTGACGCTCCTATATTCATTCAATTCTATTTTATAGTAGGCTGTATATTCATTCATTTCTATTTTCTAGAAAATTACCGACAAATAGAACACAAGAGATATCAGTGGATCAGTGAAGTGTTACGCATCACTTTACTAGAGTGATTCAACTACTTTCATTAATAACAATATATATTTTTGTTTTCTATTTTCTATTTTGCTATCAATCATACTTCTATGTTCTATCCTTCACCTTTAAGCCACGTGCTCTTTGGCTATATTATTTGTAGGCAATATCTGTGCCCCCACGCCCATTATTCATTCCTCTCCGACTCTTTCTCATGTTTTACAGTTTTGGGAGATGTGTAGTGAATAACCGTCGCCAAACAACAAATAACTTCAGATGAGCTTATACAGATTTCAGGTGAACCAAATAACTTCATCCTACCTGGTTCTTGGTTTGGTTTAGTGGAGCGGAGAATATTCCAAACAGATTTCATCTACCTGATGAAAGTACATAATCATTTGAAATGACGACTCCATCCGAACAATACAAATCCTCCGGTACATCATCTTCTTCCAAACAGATTTCTTGGTTGTGTAGTCTGATCTATTATTAGATTCACCCTCGTCTTCGAAACTTGGACATGGATACAAATTGTAAGCAGATTTTCATCACATGTTTTGGTCCAGTTAACAGATCTGGAAGTGAATATTTGGTGAGAGAGAGTGTGTGCGTGTGAGTGAAAATAAAAGAAGTGAGAGTGAGGTGAGTCCGTGAGTGTGTGTGAGAGAAATAATATGCCAAACCTACCCCTACTGCAAAAATTAAATGAAAAACTGTTTATATTGTATCCATTGGATCTAAATGAAATGAACGGTGGAGATGAAATGATTTGTTCTTTAGAAAAATTGTGTTCTGCATAGAACTTTTGTCATGTGGGAAAACTGTTATACATTGAATTTGACACAATTGTTGTGGTAGTTACACTAGAGAAAAGTTCAACATCGACCACAAATTTTCTAATATTTAACTGAATAAAATCTTGGTCATTATTTTTTTCATCAAAATAAATTCTTTCGTCTTTCTTTTCAAAAAGCGATATTATTCCTTTAACATTTGAAAATGTTTATAGATAATTGCGAATCATACCATTACAAAAATATTTCTAGCTGAGACATCATTTAAAACATTATCTTCCTCAATAATTAGTTATCATAAGATAATTTAAGAGTAAATTACATGGATGGTCCTGCGAACGCCAAAAGAATAACTTTTCGTCCTCGACATTTGGAGTTGCGTTGATAGTCGCTTAATTGGTGAACAAATAACACCGGTCCTAAATCGAAAGTTTGAAGTTTCACCTAGCCTCTAAATCAACCGGAGGGACCCGGTGTTATTTTTACCAATTTGTGATTACCAACGCAACTTCAAATATCGAGGGATGAAATTTGTTACTTTTGACAAACCACAAAGACCATCCATGTAATTTACTCATAATTTAATGTTGACTACATGATGTACACAACTTTATACTCTTGATTCAGCGGCCTTCTTCAAAAGATACGGGAACGTCGGGTGAGCAAACCCGCCATCAAGAAACAACGTCGAGACCACCCTATTCAACTCCGCGGTCACGTGCAAACCGTCCCAGTTCATGTACCGGGACGGATGCTTGCACGAGGTTGCCTCAGAAGAACCACACGTGGCCATCATATTGAAGTTGTAATCCCCTCCACTACCGCAACAAGCTTTAAATCGCTCTGTGAAACCGTATTTTGTAGGGTTTTTATAAACCTCACGGTACGCATGCCAGTCATCACTATACACAATAACACTAGATGGAAACTTTTTTCGAAGACTCTGTAGCTTAGCTTGTAATATCATGTTATGGTCATAACTTTCCTTATTCTTACTGGCCACACAACCGATCTCGTCTCGATCAGTTGGAGCATTCGATATGAAGGCCATAGGGAAACAACCAGTTGTGGGTAGACCTTGTACCACTATAAATTTAGCACCCATTTTCAAAATATCTTTAATAAATTTTGTTTCGTACCAAATAGCTAGCTTTTGAACACTCTTGCTAACGCTTTTTGTTTTATAAAGGTAATTATAATCATTAGCAGACATCTCGCCAATCCAAACTAATGCACCATCGAACACGGCCTTGCATTCTTTAGGAGTTGAAATGGCGTCTTTACAACCCGAACCCTTGATATGATCTTTGAACCACGTAAGTTGTGTTGGAACTAGCGACTCGGGGACAATATCAAATGTTGCGTTTATATTTAAAAAATACGAGTAAGGAATGACGGTGCAACCACCAACAGCGAAGTTGACACCATGAGTGGTGTCAGCAGACTTGTTACGATATGGTGGGAGGTAAGGTAAGTTGAGATGTTCGGCTACATAGTCTATGACAAGACGGCCGTCAGAGTATCTGTTTGTGGGGTGGTGGAAGAATGTGCGACCGTAAGGGAGGTTTGAAACATGTCGAAAAATGCCTGGTCCATTCGAGTTGTTATTGTTTCCGGTGTCCGTGTACGAGTCTCCAAACACATACACTTTCTTAAAGGGTTGATCAGGTGCAGAGGCCAAGGAAACTGTAGAAATGATACAAATGGAAATGCAAAATGTAAAGATAGTAGAATATGAAATTGAAAAAGTGAAAGACATTTTTATTTCTTGTAACTGTGTTATGATATATTGTTATGCGAATTAGGGTTTATATAAGAAGTTTGATGCATGGTTAAAAGAGGTCACTAGCATGCAACTTCTTAGAGTGGAAGGTGTCATAACGAAGTCAAACTTCGTCGTCGCGCCACCTCAGCGCCACATCAGCATCCCATTTTTCCACAACTAACCACAACAAACCTCCTCCTCACTCATAACAAACATCAACTTCTTCATTCAGCCACCACTACCACTTTATTTTTTTTATTCAATTTTCACTCCAAATAAAACTAAATAAATTCATTTCATTCAAATTAAAAATACAATACATAACACAATAATAAAAACAACACGACACGGAAAAAACAACACGACACGGGAATAAAAACAACACGATTAAAAAAACAACACATACTCTCGGATTTAATCTTGACATCTCAATTTGGGCAATTTTTCAAAATCTCCTAAACGTGAACATATTTGAACTCCTTTCACCAAATTGTTCTTTGGAAGCTTAGTTTCGCATTTTCGATATGAGTGTGATCATTTTGAGCACTTCCACGCAGAATTGTTTGTAAATTGCGTTGAACCTTTTGCAATCGACGTTAATCCTCGCCCATTTACCCGTGATTGAATTTTTGTACGATGGTCATCGGTTGTCGATTATTGAACATATGCATAACGTCGTTCCAAAAATATTTTCGAACGGTTATTTTGCATATCCATAGCTTCGAAATTTGTATCCAAACTTGCATGCAAGAAGATTTCTTCGAACTTGTTCCACTTCAAATTTTGAGATATTTGTGTGTGTGTTTTTGAATTGATGTAGATGTGAAATAAAATGGTGGTTGATGTTATTTATAAAGGTGGTTTTCGATTTGATTTCAAATTCAAAACCAAGATCTTGTTGTCTTGAGGTAATTCAATTTAAATTTTAAAGCCGTTTCATCGCTCAATGAGGTAATTCAAATTCAAATTTTAAATTAAAATTCAAATTCAAATTTAAAATTTTAAATTCAAATTAAAAAACAGTCTTGTTGGGGGGTAATTCAAATTCAAATTTTAAATTTTAAATTCAAATTAAACAGTTAAGTTTTCTATATATACTATCATACCAAAGATTAGTTTCACACACAAATACACAATTCACACACAAAAATGTCTCGAAAGACTTTTCTCAAAGAATTCCCCCGGAGAAGTTCTGGGAAACCGCCTTTCCCAAGACCGGATCACTTGCCGGAAACCAACTTTCCAACTCTGTCGAGTTTGAAGTTTACTCAACACCACCGAAAATGTCTTCCGGTGGGGTTTGAAAATATCTGTACCTCCCAATTGTTCCAAGTCCACCGTGAGCAGGTCCATGGGTGGATTTTCAAAACCACCCAAGGGTTAAGTGAGGCTTCCTCCCAACTTGAACAAGATGAAGAAAGCGTCGGGGAGATCTTTGCAAGAGCGCAAGACGTGAAGAGGTGTCACGCGAGTGAGTGAAGCACGGAGGCTCGGTGACTCCAAGACAACTATTTCGAGTTTCGGTTTTTTGTTTAACCACGGTAAGTTCGGTGCCTCTACGAAACTTTCAAATCAATAACACTTCACCTTCACCTTATTACATAAAACTTTACAAATCTTAAAAAAGAAAAAAAAAAAAAAAAAAAAAAAAAAATCGCTTGTCGGTTACCTTCGTCGTCCCCACGATTTCACACTTCACCGCGAGCCACAACGAGCAACGCCGGTGTGGCGGCGGCCAACGGCGAGGCTCCACGTAGGCCACTGCGAGGCACAACAACGACCACACCGTGCGCTCTTAGAGGCATTCCGTTAGTCATGATTAAGTATATTTTGGCGGCTATTTATCACAAAAGTTATTTCCATGTCATTAATTTATAAGAAATGATAGAACCAAGATCGGGATCCGTAGCGTTGTCTGTAGTGTTATCTTTTATTGTTTAAGTTAATTTTTATAAATTTTGCAGTTTATAAAATAAAAAAGGTTGATTAAGAGTGTCTCAGCGCATACTAATCATCTTACTAGCTCTGTTAATTTAGCCAACAATTACCTTCTCATCAATTGCTCGTTGTGACGCTTATCCTCTGTCATTTCGCGGCCACATACATTTGCCTTTCATTATTTCCTTTTGAGCATATTGTTGTCACGCCTATCACGGAATTTCATTGCGGTAATTAAGAATCAATATTATTACAGGGGATAAACTCGGCTATAATTGTTAGAAATTAATTACTACAACCTTCCACATAAACTACATATGAAAGGTTTAGAGACCCACTAAAAAGATTCATTGACTCACAAAGACCCACAAATTATAGCACAAATTATAGGGAATTGGCTACAATGCAATTGTATCTAATATATTCCCTTAATCTAATTGTAGAGGATGAAATGTTGGATCATGTTTGATTCACCTACTCAATGCCACTCTCCTTTTCGACATGCACGTTCACTTTAACTTATTTTCTTCATTCTCTTTAAATAATTATTCTGCAAGAAAACTAATTTCATTTTAATATCTTTAGTGTTGGTGGTCAATACCGGCGTCTAGTGAAAGCCTTTATGTCGAAAAGTTTATTTAATTTTAACTTTTTGTATGTTATAATTTATGTGAAGCTTGTAGTTTTGTTGTCCCTACCTTTTGTGGCGCTAATTTTTGTTAAGTTTTGTGTCCAATCACTCGACTCGATGGACCACGTTTTCGCCATTCTATATAATTAAACTCTATAATACATCGTAACAAATATGTAAGTAATTGCATACAAACTCGAAAATCTGAATATAGCATATACTTTTGTGAACGATTGGATCTTTATTTAAAAACTCTAGCAAGAAGCACGAAAGATAAAAGAATATTATATTGCCATAAAATAATTAAGCGATGTTTGATACGACATATTTTATAGAGTATACATAAAACTAAGGGAGATAATTTGTACATTTTAATAAATGATTGTGACACTCAAAATTATTGTATTTGACATTTATCTTCTCACGCTTATCTTTCTGTTTCAACTACGCGAGAGATAAATGTTCAAACACAATTATTCGTTGTCTCAATCATTCGTTAAGTGTCGAAATCACCTCAATATAACTAATACTTTGGAAATTTTATTAGAGATAATTATCAAAATATGTACTTAACTAATCATTTTTTTCGAGTGTTGTGTAGAAACTATTATTTTTATTTTTTATTTTAATTGTGCAACTGAAACGAATGATCTTTGCTTCTTCTAAAAGATTTAGTCAAATTCAATGTTGCTATTTATAGTTTTCTGAACAAATGTTGCTGAATATCTTAGTTAATATAAAACAATTATTATTTTTTAATCTTAAAAGGAAACGGGTCAAAATAATTACCTTAAAATAATATGGTCTTAAATAGGTAATTCTGAAAACTTTAGCACCTCAAATGCAAATTTTGGTGATGCTAGAAGTACAAAGCTTTTAAAATTTTATAGTAAATTGCATTTTTGATCCCTAAAGTATGGTCAAATTGTAAGTTTCGTTCTTAATATTTTGAAAGTTCAGCAATAGTCCCCATTTTGAAGGTTTTGTTGTATATTTGGTCCCTAATTTGCAATTTAAGGACCAAACATGCAACGAAAACTTCAAAGTTTTAGAAACCAAATTTGCAATTTATGGATCAAACATGCAACAAAACATTCAAAATGGAGACTACAACAGACTTTCGAAATGTTAAGACAAAACCCGAATTTGACTATAACTTAAGGACCAAAATGCAATTTACTCAAAATTTTATTTTGTAATCATTTACCTTTACATTTTTAACCAACATATTAAGAATGAATTATAAATTATTCATTACATATGAACAAAATATAAAAAATGTCGAAATTCAAAAGCTTATATATACAATAGTAAAAATAAAATTGACTACACAATACTAAAAACTTGTAAGTTTAACAGCTTATTATCTCATTTTAGAGTAAATTGCAAAATCGTTCTTGTGATACGCCAATTGCAGACGCTTTCGTCGCATGTCATTCGTTAAGTGCAAAATGAGTGCGTTGACCGCCTTTCCGCTACGCGCTTTTGGTCCTTTAACTTAACTCGACGTTAAATGGACTAGTTAGTAGTTACATTTAGCCCTTTTGCTAATCACCGTTCAAACACTCATCCTTCAAACCACAAGGACATTTTGCAATTTTTTTTCGAATTTAAAAATAAAAGTTTTTTTTTTTTTTTTTTTTTTTTGAATATTTTTTTTCAAAAATGTTTTTTATATAAAAATGTTTTATATATAAAAATGTTTTTATATAAAAATGTTTTTTTTATATAAAAGTGTTTTATATAAAAAAATTTATTTGGTCATTTTTTTCCGATTTTATCTGTTTTCATCCATTTTTGTTTGTTTTCTTTTACTTTTTATCCGTTTTTCTTACAATTTTGTTTGTTTTTATCCCTAACGACATGTTTTGTCCGTTTTTCTTACGGCTATTTATTTATATAAAAGTGTTTTATATAAAAACGTTTTATAAAAAAGTTTTATATAAAATGTTGTTTTATATGAAACGTTTTATATAAAAACATTTTATATAAATTGTTTAAAATATGAAAATGTTTTATATAAAAACGCTTTATAAAAAGTTTATATATAAAATGTTTTATATAAAAACGTTTTATAAAAAAAATTATATAAAAGTTATATATAAAACGCGTTTATAAAAACTTTTTAATTTTTTATATAAAACAATTTTATGTAAAAATATTTTTATATAAAAATATTTTATATAAAAATATTTATATAAAAATATTTTTATATAAAACTTTTTATAAAACGCTTTATATAAAACATTTTTATATAAAAACATTTTCGAAAAAAATTCAAAAACATTCGAGTAACTTTTTTTCGAAAATGTTTTTTGTAAAACTTTTTATATAAAAGTTTTTATATAAAATATTGTTTTATATGAAAAGTTTTATATAAAAACTTTTTAATTTTTTATGTAAAAACATTATTATATAAAAGCTTTATATAAAACTTTTATATAAAAACGTTTTATATAAAAACTTTTTTATAAAACATTTTTATATAAAAATTATTTTCGAAAAAAAATATTCAAAATTTTTAAAAAACAAAGGATTTTTTTTTTTTTTTTTTTAATTCGAAAAAAAAAATTGCAAAAATCGTCCTTGTGGTTTTAAGGATAGGTGCTGCAAACGGTGGTTAGCCAAAAGGGCTAAAGTGTAACTACTAACTGAGTCCATTTAACGGCAGTTATGTCAAAGGACCAAAAGTGCACGTAACACTGCATTCAACGTACTATTTTTGCAATTAATGAACCACAAGGACGAAACGTGCAATTTGACCATACCATAAAGACGATTTTTGCATTTTACTCCTCATTTTATTATACCAATCATATCAAATAAACATATATAAAAGAGAAAACGAATCTATAGTATATAGTTTGTGTCATCTATAGTCAAGTAGTCAACGTAAGTAGTCTAGCTACAGTACTTAAGGGATGTTTGGTAGGGAGGAATGGAAAGGGGTGAAACGGAATGGAGGACATATCTCATGTTTGGTTGCTCCGAAAATGGAAACGGAGAATTAATTTTCAATTCTCTTTCCATAATTGATAAGGTATACAAGTTATTGTCATTTACACTAAATGAAAATCAAATAACTTATGATCTATTTACAATTATTTATGTAGTTGTTGTCGAGTAATCAGAAAATTCGAAAGGGTGAACTACATTGTTCGTCTATGTGGTTTGCGTTGATTGACGAGTTTCGTCTTTTGACCGAAAAAATATATTATCAGTCTTTAAATGCGACACGTTATCTACCGTTAGTCCTTCACTTTAACGGGATGCACTAACAATCGTTAAGTCTTCTCATGTGATACCACGTGAGGGTATAATAGACATTTTACAAAATGAAGAAGTAAAGATAAACATTCCAACCATCTATACTCACGTGACCAGGGGTGTCAGTAGAGTCGGATTGACCCGACCCGAACCTGAACTCGAACCTGCTAAGGCTTATCGGGTCGGGTCAAATCGGGTATAAACAACTTGTCGGGTTGCTTATACCTGCAAGCCTTGCCTAATATTAATCCTTAGGCATTACCCCACATCGAAACTAAACTTGAAGTCTAAGAATTCATGCATGCATACTTACCCGACTACACCGTCCTTTTTATGCTTCCACTTTCAACGGTTTCCTTTTAAAACACGTTTATACAAATCATGAACCACAGAAGATATATTTTTCGAGAATACCTATTTCGATGAGTAAATTCCTTCGGTCAATCTTTAACAAACTTTTGTACGATAAAACATGATTAAACATCAACTCTTGATAAGCAATCAAATCCATACCAGGTTTGAAAACCCGCTTATTAAAGTATAAAACTTTTGAGGTCATGTTATCTCGCATAACTATAAAATTTCGAACCAACAAGAAATATATTACTTGAAAAAATTGTTTGTTTAAACTTGTACATTGGTTTATTCACAAAAAGATTGCGAGTCAAATACACAATCTCGGGGAAAAATTTAAAAATCAATCTCCGTATCAAAGTACTCCAGACAATTAGAGTTTTGTGACCTTACAACTTAGAACATGGAAACTCTTGAGATAAAGGAAATTAAGGGAAAACCCCATTACCGATTGGAAGAAATTTTAGTCAGTGGGACTAAGCATTTAGATAAAGAAATATTTAAATCGTGACATTTGTTAGAACTAAGAACGCAAGACCAAAATTGTTAACCATACTCTCATCTCTCCGATGACGCCCTTTTCGGCAAACTCAACTTTGTGGAAAAAGTCTAGAGACACAGTGTACAAATTTCAATTATTTCTAATAGTCAATTAACTTTGTAACCCAAATTGTATATAAACACAGCCTATCATCCTCAGATTGATGGTCAAAGCGAGAGAACAATTCAACCAATTGAAGATACGCTCAAAGCCTGTGTGATTGACTTTGAAAATGGTTGAGTTAACCATTTGTTATTGATCGAATTCTCTTGCAACAATAGTCATCACACAAGTACAAAGGCTGCACCATTCGGGGCACTCTATGGTCGAAAGTGTCGATTACATGTTTGTTGGGCTAAAGTTAAAGAAGCGCGACTCACTAGTCCAAAAATGGTTCATGAAACAACAGAAAAGATAGTTCATATTTGAAACAGACTATAAGTTTCCAGAGACCATCCGAAAAGCTACACCAATATGCGGCGGAAACCATTAGAATTTCATATTGGTGACCAAGTTATATTGAAAGTCTCGCCTTGGAAAGGCGTGATGCGGTTTGAAAAACGAGAGAAGTTAAACCCGAGATACATTGAGCCATTTAAGATTCTGGCTAGAGCCGACCCAGTGGCTTACAGGCTTGAGCTCCCGTCAGAGCTCAACCATGTACACAACACGTTTCACGTTTCAAATCTCGAGAAATGCTTATCAGATGAATCACTCGTTATTCCATTAGAAGAAATCCAACTTGATGACAATCCATCTATTTTGAAAGCATTTTATCTTACTTGCTTTCTAGTTTAGATTTGTATTATATATAGTTATATCATCAATTTTACGCGAGGTTTCGTGTTAGTTTTCTTAGAACTTCAGGTTATATTGGACAAGAAAATGCAAGTACATAATAGAAGCAACATTTACGATTGACTTATTCTTCTTGGAGGATGATTTAACCTTGATTCTAAACCGATCATACCGAGCTAATTAGGGGAATACTAGTTTCTTTCTCTTTTATTTACTTCCTATTATCATAACCTTGATACTTTCGGGGAACATTGGGGACAATGTTCAGTTTAAGTGTAGGGAGGGAAAAAAGGGATACCTTAGAAACTATTCGATCGCTTGATATTTGTCTTGTCCTTAGTAATAGTGTAATAAACTAAAAGAAATACTTGTTAGGGTAATTTTAGCACCAAAATTTTAAATTTTTATGACATTTATGAGCAAAACTTTAGTCTTAATAAAGCGTCTCATGGATAGGAGTTATATTAATAGCACAAAAATCCTTACCACTCAAATTTCACTCCTAAAATGTGAGGTTAGCCTTTAGATATATAAGATAAAAGCATTCACTTTTTATGCTTATTGAGTGTACCTGTAGTATATAGATTCTAGAACTTGTTTTTGTTATGCATTCCAAGATCGCTAGTGAGACTACATTCGTGTAGTTAGGATTTACTAAATGATAAGAGGTTATAGGATAAACCTTGTTTTAAACCTGTTTAAATAATTACATTGACCACATAGGCTGAGTAATTACCCCCACACCCTTGCGATGTAGTCATTTTTAGTACACGATACCCTGAATTAACCCCTCAGAGCCTATCTTTTTGCGGTTCTCGTGATGTCCCAGTTTCTGAAATATCAATGAAGATTATTGTTTACAATTCACCCTCAAATGTTACACTCAAATCGCCTTAGCCTTTCTTGTATGCAATCATCTTTAGTGCATTATTGTATTATGTTAAACCCTTAGTTCAATTGTCTAGTTGATTACATTGTTGCTAAGTCGAGTCATGTCTTGTGTACATACAGTTTTGAAACGATTGGGACTCATGGGTTGAGTAGTATTTTATGGAGTAACGGGAAGGAATGTTAAATTTAATTTCCCTTATCTACGTAATTAATTACTCCAAGTGTTTTGACCATCGCAATTCGGGTCATTAGTTTAGTTTAATAAAAATTCAAGTGTAGGGATGCTACTATAAATTCCTTTACTATGATGTTATGTTTTGCGGATGGTAGAGTAAGAGTGTATGAAAAAAAATCAAAAAAATGAAAAAAGAAAGAAAAGAAACAAAAAAGAGAAAAATTATACGGGCTAACATCCCTCCACTATCCTTTATATTTTGTTTATGTGTAAGTCAAGAAAATGTCATGAAAAATGCTAAAATAGTTAGTTTAGTGAGTTGAGTTTGGGCTTAGGAACGCCTCGTTTTACATGTAATTAGTTTAGATTTTTGACTTGCCACCAGTAAATTCCCCCATATCCAACAAACCCGTATTTTTCCATACCCTTACACCGAACATTACAATCCTTTAAAAGCCATCTTTGATAGTTTATCTTAGATGCTTACGCTAAAGCGGTGAAGGTTTGATCTAGTCTCAAGCCTATGGTATTCTATGTGCTATGACAGGTAGAGAGTGTTATCTTCCATTTTCATACATGTTATATTCATTATACACCCGAGAGATGAGAGAATCCAAATACTATATGTGAGGTGCTATTGTATGATTTCCGTGCTTGTTATAATTATGGTAGAGCTTGTATTTGTTGTAAACTATTTTAAAACCAATGTTAAATGACCCGTAACTTGTAAATTGATTAGATAAAAGCAAATTTGCTTGAGGACAAGCAAATCTCAAGTGTAGTGATATTTGATAAGGATTTAAAACGTACATTTTTAGAGGGTCATATAAGCCCTAAACTAATGTATTTGTGATCAAACATTGCCTAAATTCGTTCCTTTTCATTTTTTAGGTACTTTGAAAGCAAATCTTACATATTTATACTGAAAAGAGATGAAAATGTGAAAAACGACCAAGTCATAAAAATTCGAAAGGGCACAGGGCACGTCACACCCGCAAGGTGACGCCGTCACTTGCAAATGAAAATACCAAAACAACACAGATTTTACTAGAGACGGCTCAATGAAAAATTAAAGAAGTAACAAGTGACAGCGTCACTTGTTGAGAGAGCTGGAATTTTCTGTGAAAACTATAACGTGACGGCTTGGAAAAATCAAAGAGGGACGGCGTCAGAGCATTCCGGACGGTGGCTGAAGTCATAAAGTGACCCCATCACAAGGCTTACTTGGAAGAGACAAAACCCTAATGGCGGCGATTTGACGGCGTCACAGTTAAAAAATGACGCCGTCGCATTTGTAATCCTATATATAGTTTTAGAATTTTCTGCATTTAGTGTGCACAGTTGGAGAGGAACTTTTGTGTACGAGTTTTATTAGGTTTTTACAGTAACTTTAGGGTTTTAACACCCTCATTCATTAAGAGATAAGTCTCTTAATTACTTCTATCATTATGTTCAATTCATGCTTGATTATGATTACTTGTTTCTTTATTTTTTACATGTCTAGCTAATTTAACATAGTGTTTGCTTAGATCTAATGAAACCTAGTTGTTAACTATTGATTATCGTCAATTGTTTAAGTGTTTGTTACACGTTAGGTTAGGAAAATTTACTTCTTCTTTTAATGTTGCGAGCTTGAACATCCTAAATAACATATTCATGTCCTAGAGTGCACTAGTAGACTTTCGTTGTGTTTATTGCGTGAATTGCGATTGTTGATAATAGGAGATTTGGGGGAGATAACTTAGGTTACTTAGCGATCCCGATTTCTTCGAGGAGATCAATACATTCATAGAGTTAGGGCATTTGGCACCTCCCTATGAATAATGTAATACAACGCGCCAATTAGATGTGACAACTTGACTAATCAATAGGAGATAACTAAGGAGTAGTGAAATTTAAGTAAACACGCTTTTACCTTTCATTTGAATCTCTCATTTAATTTACTTGTCATTTAGTTTAGGGGCAATTGCATATATACCTACTAAAACTTGCATATTTGCATGTATACCCAAAACATGCTTAAGTTGCATTGTACATCATGCATTAAAAACCTGTATTATGGGAAAATATGCAAATTTTGAGTTTTAGTGGGTATATATGCAATTCCTTCTTTAGTTTAATTCTAGTTTTAATTAGTTTAATTAGTAATTTTAAAAAGTTGATAATCAAACCCCCAATCCAATCCTGGGATTTTAATTGCTTTCATAAAAAAATTATAAAAATACAAAAAGAATTATCCCTCACCTTAGACCTATTCGTCATATATCTCGACCTTCCCAACACTATTCCCCTAGAGAACGATCAATCCTCTGAGTCTTACCTATACTACACTACAACGGTTAGGTACACTGCCTAAGAGGATTAGAAAACTTTTTTCAGAGGTCTTACATCCGCCGCATCAATTAGTACTTGACATTTAGCTTAGTGTCGGAAATCGTGATAAGCTTCGTTACCGAAACACTATAAATCTCTTTTTCTTGGTTTGATCTTTCAATTTCTTACTCTTTACCTTTGCAATTTACTTTTAGTAGTTTTAGTGTGTTTATTATAGTATTACTAAGTAGTATTCATATTGTTGTTGATTGGTTTCACAAAAGATCGAATCTAAGTTTTTCACAAAGTAAACTTTTGTAACTAGCCAAAAATCAGTAAAACTATTCAACCCTCTTCTAGTTTTCCACATTCTTGTTTGAGCACCCAGGTATAAACCAATTCAGTTTTTTTTAATTGTATATAGTGTTGCAAAACAAAGCCTACAAGGCTGATTAATCACCTCCTAGGCGTTACAAGGCCACCAACCTTTACTATTTTTGTAAATCGGTCACACAAATCGGTCAACCGTGTTCAACGGCGGTCAATGACGGTCAATGGCGGTCAAACTTGCCCGAAACCTTCAAATCTTGCCGGAAATACCCAAAATCACCGTAAAAATGTTTAAATAATTTATAGTCGTTGTTTATATCTATTAAAAGATGCTTTTAAAGAAATTTTTTTCCGAAAATACATAGAACCTGCCGAAAATACCTAAAACTTGCTAAAAATACCGAAAACTTGTCGTAAATGCCAATCCAATTAATCTCGCTTAAACCGATTACAAGTTACAGCAAGGTCGACCGCCTGACTACCAATTCATGATTTTTGCAACCTTGGTTGTACAATAAAATCTCCATAAATTAATACCCGATAAATTAATAACCTCGATAAAATAAATAATTTGTCCAATCTCAACTTGGGACCAGTACAAATTTGGACACCGATAAATAAAATAATAAGATAGTAAACTTTTTAAAACCCCAATGTATATATATTAGTCCTAACGAAACTATAATTAATAATTAATAAAAAATTTCATATATATATAAACCATACGTAATTGGAACTTGTATAAATTAAATTAATTAAATTAAGGTCATGTGTAATTGGAACTTGTCCCTACGAAACTAACTTTTTTACTTATTAAAAAACAATGAACTTGATAAATTCAATTAATTTATGAATGTGAATTAATAAAATGTCACTTGAAACTTGTTTTTTAATTTATTTTTCTTCTCTAACTAGTAGACATTGTAACTATTTTGTTGGACTAGTACATTTAAAAGGCCATATGTAAAACCTCTTTAAATTAATAAATTATTAATTTAACGATATAATAATATTTTTCTAAATTAATAAAATATCTCGATCTCAACACTATTAATTTTTAGAGGTTTTACTGTATATGTATATAACACCCCAATCCTAATATTGGAACAAGAGGTCAAATCGATAGTCCATATGGAGTCCCTAAGTCAAATGTCTCTTCACACACCCCGATCAACCCTAAATGCTTGTCGTGAAGAAAAAATTTGTGACTAAGCTAAAGTCTCAGTGCGCGGATGTTGACCACAAATAACAAGTAACACAATACATAAGAATAAAGACAAAGTAAAAAGAGATTAGGTCCTAAAAGACTTTTTTGAATTCATAATAACACGAAATAGGATCATTTTATTTTCAAAAAATAAAATCACGCCTATTATATCAACATACCTCTACACCAGAGTAGTCAAAGACATATAAGGCTGAAGCAACAAAGGGTTAGGCTATTTATACTAAGTGCCCTACAAACAGAATTTTCAAAGTACAAACTCACAGTGCCAAAATCATATCATATCACACATCAAAATGATACACCTAGATTCGCGACTCCTAGTGCATCCCAAAATCGGAAGCTGTGTATGGACACTACATCACCCCCTGCATAACATGTATCATAATAAATCATAAATTAGGTGCACCCATACACCTCCCAAATAACCAAAGGCTTTTCACAAGAGTATAATAAATGTAAGAGGAGACGTCGTGAGCCATCACACCCTTACAGGCAAAGTCATGCTATCGGAGTTACAATGACATGACTATAGTACCTTCACACGTAGTTAACTCGTATACATATTCCCTTTTTATTATACAAAAGGGTTCTATGGTTGCACGAATGAACGATATACCAACCTCACACCGTAGTATGTTCACCGTGACGTATGAGTCCTAAGTCAAAGAATTCAAAAGAGCTTGCGTAAGAGTATTTCAAAAGTTTTTCAAGAATCATTTATTTATAAGGCTCCAAGCCTCCAAAGTTATTAGTAAAATATATATGTTCAAAAGTTTTCAGATTTCAACAATTATTAAAATATGAATCGCACATAAAGGGGTCTTAGCATAAGAATGCCAACACGAATTCAAGGTATCGCAAGGATATAAATAAAAGGAAATAAAGTAACTCAGAAGAGAATACGAAGAAATGTACAAAATACTGAACAATCAAAAGAACACGCTAGAAAGACATCCTTACCCGAATTGACGCCTAAACAATGCTAACGCCACAAGATCTCATACACACTCGTCAACGATATATTTCGACAAATAATTGGCATTAGAGCTACAATATTAATGATCCTTATACCAAGCTAATTTCCTACTAAAACATACAAGTATTAGTGACTCATTTGAAATGATTTTAGACAAAATTTCTAATCACTACTACAAAAAAGGCTTTTTAGACCTCATAAAAAAGACCTCCTTTCAAAAACACAGGTCTAAATGTCTCCTTTTTCCTGCTGGAACTTATATAGACCCGTTCATTTGATACACACGGGTCTAAAAAGGAAAAATACTTATAAACCGGTCAGTATTAATATCACCGGTCTTTAAGATGTAATATTTAGACCGGATCCTTTAATACCCGGTTAAAAAACAACGATTTTCACTTTGGTTTTAGGGCCATTTTGGATCTCAAAATTTTCACATACCCACCAAAAGTAAAAAACAACACCACACCAATCTCATCCCTATGGTCAAGATCCGAACTAACAATCCACATGTACAACTCGAATCCTTCAATAATCAGGTATGGAACATCGAATCTATCTTCAATTGATTTTGTTTCTTGGCAAATTTTGAGAGATTAGATCTGAAAATATGAGTATGAACTCTAAATCACTATTAATGGTGGTCCAAGCTTAGGTTGCTTTAGTTTTAATTTGTTTCATGGGCTGTATTGCATTTTCATCCTCTTACAAACACATATCCCATATAGACCCGAATTAGGAATAACCATAAACTTTGATTTTGGTTTAATTAGTTCTTAAATTATGTGTATAGAGGTTTATGTATCCTTCTCACCTTCGGTTTGTAGTTTCTGTTTATATGATTAAAAATGATTTATTGGTGTTAGATATGTGTGGCGAATAAAATAAGGTGTTTAGGTAAAAAGTTAGGTTTGAATCACCAGTACAAAAGTTGTGTTCGTTCATGGTCGAGTTTGGGACTAATCCCCTTTAAGTTGGAACTCGATCGAGAGAAACTGAACCGATACTATAGGGTTGCAAAAGTTTTAGTCTTGAACCGATACTATAGGCAAGAAGTTAATCTTATGTCCCTGGTTGGGTGTAAACTGGAAATGGTACTGTATGGTCTAATTTTCAGTTCCAGGTTTTTAAAAAAAATGTATTCAGGTTTTGTCCCAATCAGAGCTGTATTTGGACTGTTGAACATTGCACGCCCCGAGCCCAAGCCAGAGCCTGCCAGAGCTCGAGCTCGTCTCGTTTATATATATAAAGCATCAACTCGGGCTCGTGCTCGTTTTGAGCCTCATATTATGAGCTCGAGGTGGGCTCGTGAAAATTTTCACAAGCTCCAGCTCAGTTCTTAGTTTTCTGAAAATACATAGTTTGCTTCACTTGTTCATGTCCTTAATATGGTAATAAGTGTTTGATGATGGATTTGCTTACTTATGATTGTTTTTGTGGTTGCAATGGAATTACTGTTTCTCATTTTCTAGACCTTTGTGATGCTACATAATGATTGATGACTTGATATATGTTAATGAACAATCTTTACTTTTATGAGTTTTATCTAAAATGCTAGACTGTTAGCTATCCATGATCAGTATAATATATTGTTAATTGATTTTAAAGCACAAAACTAAAAGGCGCTAACCACCTTATGCAATGTTGTTAAGAATACATATATCTTGTCGCAACTTTTATTGATGTGAAGGTCATTGATGTCCTCTAATCTTGTGCATGCAGTTCAAAGACAGAGTCGAGAAGCTCAGGTTTCACAAAATGATAGAAAACAACATCATGGAGAAGAAGAAAGAGAAGACTCAGCTTATGGATCATCGAAGTTCCATGTGGATTGATGTGACTGAGATAGATAATCACAGATGACCCAATAAAGATCTTATTTGGCTTGTGGACATGCATGTTTATTCAATTTTGTAACCTAAAACCATCATTATTTGCTGCAGAGTTTCGTTGGTCACGGGGACTCGGTAAATGAAATAAGAACACAAGCACTAAGACCTTCTATTGTGCTTTCTGCAAGTAAAGTAATTTGACGTCAACTTCTTATTTGGGTGCTCTGATTCCAAAACTGACATGTTCAAATTCGTATAGGATGAATATGTCCGTTTATGGAATGTTGAAACTGGAATATGCATTTTGATATTTGCTGGAGCTGGTGGTCATCGCAATGAAGTGTTGAGTGTGGTAAGTGTAGACTCTATTGCAATTCGTTTGTAGCTCAATACTGAGTTAAGACTTGAAGCTAGAGGTAGCTCAATACTGATGTGATGACAAAAACAATATTGTACACTAGTAATCTAAATATGTTAATAGAACAATTTAGGAGGGCTTTATACATTAAAAATAGACTCTCAGTGACTTTCAGCTGGAACTCACAAGCTAAAAATTTGACATCAACTGTATCATTGGGCGAAAGTCCACTTGGTAAAATTCCTGATTTTAAAATTGACACTATGTGTTACAGGAACAGGGAAGGGAAAATCTTTGTATGGGAATTGCAGACTAGCCCTACTACTCTCATTGCAAGGTTTGATTTACTTTCAAAGATTTTTACGTTATTCTGAATCCAATGAAAATCCTTGACATAAATGCTTTGTTCTTGTCAGCTTATCTCATGTTCAATCCAAATCTCCCATCAGGCAAACTGCTATGTCGTTTGAATGATCTGTGATTTAAATATATTTGAAATGGGTCATCGGGTCATCGGTGATTTAATTATGCAGCTATGATCACTGCAGCAGCGTCTCTTGCCTTTGTTATCGGAACCTCCATGTTTCTTTGTATTTGGTTTGTAATTCTTAGAATTTTTTCTTTGTTTGGTTTATAATTCTTGAATGGTACTGTATGTTTGCATTTGCCTATTTCCGAGCGTAAATATAGATATATTCAGTAAGCAATCCCAAACAACCTATTATATGTGGTATTAATAAGCAATCCAATCAACCCTTTTTATAAGCATTTTCAGTTAGAAAAATGCTTACAGTGAGGGCCGAATGAGATTGCTTATTGAATCTGCATATTAATTGGCTGTTTGGGATTGGTTTTTTTTTAATAAAATTCATATTTAGACCGGTTATAATGATAATAACCGGTCCCAATAATACTTTTTAGACCGGTGCACCAACCGGTTTATATGAATTTAACCACCTGTCTTAATAATACTCTTTTAGACCGGTGCATCACCGGTCTATATAATTTTATCTTTTGACCTCCCTTTTAGGCGCTGTGTGTAATCGGTCTAAAAGCGTGCGTAGAACCGTCTAAATGCCTTTTTGTAGTAGTGAGCAGTGGGAGAACTCAAGGTCAGTCTTTGCAGTGGCCACTGTGTAATGTTTATTTAGATTCAATTGACCTTAAAACTAAAACATAGACAACAAAATTTTGCACATTGGTAATTAAACAAAGGAAGTACAGATAAATGAAACCTGAAATACATTAAAAATTTCCGGCAGCTTACTTTGAAACACAAAAGATAACACATAGATAGCTTGTCTTGCTAGTCTCCTCTTCTATTGTATAATAAATGCGATTGTTCGAGTTCGTGGTTATTGTGGCCTGTTTTTTACCACTTATATCTTTAATGAACCTATGCACCTATTCAAAATAAGCATTGTGTTCCAAGAGTTTAAGCAAGTATCATACTAATCATGGTAGCGGTAGGTCTGCAATAGAAATAGAGACAACAATAAGGAGATAATGCCAAACAAATAGACAAATAGGGTAAGTAAAAATATTTGTTTATGTTATGCATCTTTGTATTGATTTAGTGTAAGATAATGTGAAACAAAAAACATTAAGAATCGTTTATGTTACACTAAAATCATTTGTGCTTTTAACGGCAAAACGATTTCAGAATAAAGCAATACAGAGTTTCTATAATAAAATTACTTACTGTGTTATTTTTATGAAGAGTATTACTTGTTCCAACCGAAAGACCATGACTACTGTTGGAGGCATGTGAAGTGGAAGGTTTCTTGATTCTGCATTTGTACCGCAATGACAGACAGAGAATTAAGGTTACGCGAACAAACTTTCATATATCGTAGTTAGTAAAGTATCCACTACTATCGCTGTTGAGGCTTCATATATGTACCCGTGCTATTAAGTTGTGGCGTTGATCCATACTTGGCACCAAAAGACATAAGCTTAGCGACGGCTCATATGATTCTATAGCCGCTAGCATGCGGGGAAATAGATTTCTTCTTTGGCGTTTGATTAGTATTTGTTACAGCACGTTACAAAGAATTAGTACAACGTAAACTATTATTTACAAAGTTAAGAACTTTATAATTTGCTAGCATCATGAATCATTTCAGATTAACTTGAATACTCGAATTATAAACCGATTATAGAATTCAGTCTGCTACTATTTATCACTTCTCACAATCATTCATGCAACAAAATCCTAAAACTTCAAATAAAGTTAACGGCATTAGTTGAACCATTACCGGCATAATCATCACGAAAAAGAATCCAAATAAGCAGTTACCATTATTCCGCAAACCCGACTCAAATTCGCAACCTTCTCCTCAATTGGTCTTTTACACTACAAAAATCTAATGACAAATCCTATAAAAGAAAAAGAAAAAGAAAATGGCAATAAGAAATCACCAACAAAATCAGGAACCTTTGAAAGATATGTGTATAAAGTGTAGTATATTTGGAGCTGACTTTCATCAATGTTTCACCAAGTGGACGCATTATACCTAAACCACCCTCCTCTTGATGCTTGAAGCCACCTTCTTATGTCATACTACCAATGCTTTGATACTCGAAATTGTCATCTTGCATCATACCACCTTCATTGTATCCTGGCCATCACCCATATAATATCAGAAGTAACTAAACATATAAAATTTAAATCGAAAAAAAGAGAATTGGTATTCGATTCGAGAGTTAACATTGGAATTTGTAGCCTCAATTCTTTCTGCACCGTTGTTTCTTTCTCGTATCATAATCTTTGATACTCTCTTATGGCGACACATCAAAATATTGTCTGCAAGAAAAATAATTTATGTAATTTAGTTCAATCCTGTAAAAAAAATAATTGGAAAAAAAAAAAAAAAAAAAAAAAAAAGAAAAGATGTCTACCATTTGTCGTATTTGTATTCTATTACTTGTGTAGTGACAAGCATCTTACACATGTCGGTATAAAGTTTACTTAAATGATACCGGACACAATAGCCTTTCCAGTGAGTACATAAGTTTCTCAATAATAATTATATCCACAGTCGTATGGAGGGTGTTAATTTAGGTTAGGTTCGTGTTGATCGTGATTCGTTCCCGCATCGGTCGAGTTTTATCACGCATGGTGACCACTCAGTGAATTGGTCAACCGTAACAAACTTCAAACAATTCGAAACCAAATGCAATGAAGATCTAGAGGAGTATAGTGTTTCCCTGTGTCGTTATGTCCCAACGAGCCGTGCGAGAATAATCAAACGAATAGTGATCGAGAGAATTTGAACGGAAAAGATTGTGATTGATTATACCTAAAGAAAAGTTTATAAATTACTGGGGCTTAAATGCAAATTAAAGAAAATTAAAAGATAAATTATATTAAATAAACGCTATCACTATTTAAAATGATGTTTTGATTTTTCTATTACAAAATTAAATTAAAAACTACGCGACGTCTAAAAGAAAATGTGAAACCGAACCAATATTAATCCTAAAAATATAAAATAAACTTTTACAATCCTAATGATAAGAGAAAATTTTTAGAAAAATAAAATTATTTTTAAAACTATTTATCTAATTATTATTAATTAAAAACTATTTTACTTATTTAATAATACCCTAAAATACAAGAAAATATGAAATAAAGCTTGAAAATGAAATTATGACTTAGAAAATCTAAAATAACTAAAGAGAATTTTCAGAACTAATTTTGTATTTTTCGATTATTTTCTATTTTCTATGAATTAAAAACTATTTAAAACTACTTAAATTGCTAAAAATTACAAATTAAACTAAGAAAAATCTGGAAAAATTATTTTTTTGCTTTTTATATTTATCTTAACCTATGAAAAATGAAAACTTGTTTTTTTGAAACTTTTCTGATTTAATTGTATTAAAAGCTAATTAAAAATGCCTAAAAGCTATTTTAAAAGAAGAAAAATAGCAAACAGTGATGAAACATTATGAAAATTTCAGGAAAAGTCTAAAATAATATTATGAATCTGAGAAAAATATAAAAACAGTAGCTTAAGTGTGAGAATATGGAACTGCAGTGCAAACTGCTTATAAATAAGCACTTGAAACAAGCAAATGAGTACAATAAGCTACCAAACTGTCACAGAAGCTATAATATGCTACAATTACTCAAAATCAACTAATTATCACTATCCTAAACCTCTAAAATTCAAGCTACATAGATTTGATGACTTGAAAGATTAAGTGCCAAACAGGTTTTCTGTCTACTATGAAGCTTAAACACAAGCTTATTGAAAAAGCTTAAGTGAAAAACAAAGCTGAAGACCTCAAGTCCACCAACTTAACTATATATAAACCAAGTTTCGCACCCTAAGGACCTAAAACCAAACCTATGCAAGGCACATAAGGTGCCTGCATCTCACACTCGATAATGAGCGAGTGTGGCACTTTGCAGCCTATCGAGTAGCTTATTTGGAGCTTTAAGAACTTACAAAAATTTCAAAAATCATTTTCCAATTCTTGATCGGTTGAAGTTTTAAAACCCAAAGTTTCACTTGAATTGACCCGAATTGAATCAATTAAAATCACCCAAGTTGGGTGAAACCGACTTTTCAACTTTTGACTTTTAACAGTTTTGCCAAGTTTGACTTAAATGAACTTTGAAACCAATTTGTAGACTGAGATTGATGTATTATGATGAAATAAACTTAATGCAAGTTGTCTCTATGTATTACAATCCTAAACACTGATTTTGTCCAACTGATTCAATCACACCTGACCACAATGACAGAGTCAAGTTGATTTTGACCAAAGGAGTTTGT
This sequence comes from Chrysanthemum lavandulifolium, assembly GCA_022545495.1. Classification (NCBI taxonomy): domain Eukaryota; kingdom Viridiplantae; phylum Streptophyta; class Magnoliopsida; order Asterales; family Asteraceae; genus Chrysanthemum; species Chrysanthemum lavandulifolium. The sequence continues at coordinate 261,100,401 of CM040241.1, read as the reverse complement.
AGATGCAGTTTAATGACTAAAATGGTTCAAGTGGAACTAACTGAGACTACATAGACAGATTTTAAGCAAAAACCAAAGCTTAAGCTTTATTATGCTAACTGATCCAAACACCATTTTCACAACTGTTTTGCAATTTAAACTAAGCCAACTACTGATTTAGCTCATTCTACCACTTAAACTAAATCTAGTATCCTAATTACAACTAGATAAACAGGTTTAAGATATTTAATGACCACAGATTCCAACACAAACACTTTATGCAAACTTAATTAGAAATGGAAAATAAGATATAAACTCACAAGTATCCAGCTTATTATGCAGCTTACACCAAACCAAACATCACTATTCTATAGCAAACCCAATCCAAAACCAGCTCTGCAACAACCAATATCCATTTCCATCACTGCTTGAACCAAAATCTCTGCATAGGTTGACTTTTGTTGACCAATTACCAATTTTGATTGAAACTGAGTTCTAAGCTTACCAAAAGCTATCAATAGCTCACATAAGCTTATTTGAATTTAACAATAAGCTACTAGAGGCTTGGATGTAAGAGTTTGAAACTGATTTTCTTAACAGTGGACATGAAAACATGAAACTTAAATGAACCTTGAATTAATACTTGAAAATGAGTTACAATGACTAAGTAGCTTAGGTTTAATACAATAGAGCTTAAGATTACATTTTAAAACACTAATTGAGATAATTTAATGAAAAACGACATACAAGGAAATTTAAAACTAAGTACTGCTACATTCTCTTGCTTCTCTTCTTCTTTTTATACACCAAAATGCTTTTCTCACATCTCTGAGCAAGTCCCACCTTTAATCTTGGCCATTGGATGACTTGAGTGCATATTGGCCATTGGATCAATTTTGGCGGAAATTGGATATTTGCTGTGGGGTCCGATTTTGCAACCTGGGGGTGGTGGAGGTAGGGATAAGGTAGGGTGATGATTATGGAGTGGGAAGGAAGGGATAAGGTCCGAGGAGAGTTGTAAAACCGAAAATCTAAAACTTATATAAAGACGAAAATACCCTTGGAACCAAGAATAATAAAATCGTAAAATCGTTTATAATAAAATCTTGAAATTAAAAACCTAATAAATAAAACTTAACGAATATAATTTCGTGGATGACTTTAGTACGACGAAGGGCGTATATGTTTTGCTAATAAGTTGGGCGTTTGGTTTGTTTATTGGACTCGTGTCTTTTGTTTTGTTTTGCGCCAAGCCGAGGACAAGAAAGCCCAACGAGGCGTTTGTTTGGTGTCGTGGGATCAAAGGGCGAAGCCCATAGGGGTGTTTGTTTGTGACGGTTGGACCCAAACCAACCCAAACCCAAACACTTTCCTAATCGAACTCAAATTCTATAACTATAAATATAACACATAATCATTTAATTGGAACCCTAGTTTTGCCTCTCCTTTTCTTTTTCTTTTGTTCGGCCGAGAGCTTCCCAACACACCTTGGTGTCGATTTTTCTTATTCAAGTGAAGGTATAACGTTTATTCATCTTCCTTTAACGTACCTTGCATGTATATGTCGAGATATAATTGATTTGTCGCGTTTCTTTTCTTTTGTTTTGGGGCCGAGAGGTAGTAATCAAGAAAACAAGAAACCTAATTTATTTAACCTTGTAATTAATAAGGAGCGTGTATAGTGATAAGTAATATTGAATCGGGTCACGTATATGTTGAGTTAAGGTGGTAGAGACATGCATGAGGTGAGACGAGGCATGCATGAGTTTTGAATGAGGTTTAAAACATGTAACTTGAATATGTAACGTTTAGATGAGCTAGGACTTGGATAAAACATGCTAGCGAAACCCTAGGTGAACTAAATAAGTGTACATGAGATTTAGACATGTAATTAATAAGTAAAGGTTACGTAAATATAAAACCCTAGTTTTATGAGTAAAGCGTATAAGTATACTAAACCCTAATAATGTATGTTCACATGAAATCATAAGCGTGTATGATAAGGGTAAAAGTAAAGAAGGTTATTAATTACGTATTAGGTTAAGTGGAGAATTATTAAGGCGTAACATGTAAAATGAATACATATTAATGAGATATTAAAGAGTAAGAAACCCTAGAACATAAATGAGAGTATATTAGGGTTTGAACTAAATATAGTAAGTGTTATTTCATGTGTGAGTTATAACGTATAAACTATTTTCTCATTTAACTTAGACTTTAATAAATGATATAACAAACCCTAATCTACAACATTGATTATAAAATACTTAAGACTTATTAATAAAACCCTAAAAGTATAAAGATTATTAATTATGAATACTAAATGTTAAAAGATCATTTTGACGAGTATGGAATCATTAATAACTTGGGCGACCGTTAATGTCTATAGGTTACGTGAAGAGGAGTAATCCTTTGTTTTCGTCTTTACGCTTTTCGATCTTTGCATTGGAATAAGGTACGAGATATTACGACCTTTTCGATAAAGGTTTCTCTTAATGTTTTCTTTAGTATTAGGATTTCCTAAGCCTTTGCTATGAATCCCAAATCGATTTGTTTGAGCTATTGCTTATCGAACTTTGATTTACGAATTATGAAACATCGATTTTGAACTATCGATATGAAAACTATGATTTTGGAAATATGAATGATTTTACGATAAAATATGATCCGTATCGGTTATGACATTACGATTTGACCTAAGATAGTTTGACACCGAGCCAAATATTTAACTAGTCATGGGGTTCCATGTCCGTATCGATGATGCACCTCGATATGACTCTAGGCGATGAGTGATGTTACGCCACGTCTCGGATGGTGAAGCATATTTTTGAATATGTAGGAAGGGCGTATGGATGCATCCTAGATCATTATCATTATATGTTATATGTTATCGATGATTGATCTTTGCGTGCGTGCGTCCTTCATAACTCTGGTAGGTCTCCCACAAAATGTTGCCTTGTGTGAATATGAAAGTGATCGATATAAGTTACGGGCTCGTGGTAGTTGACTATAAATATCTTTTGAAATTATGATTTATGCTTTGAAAATGATAAAGATTTTGTATTGCTCATTCACTTTATTTCATATCCGTTATCGTTTAGTTTTAGCTTTTGCTTTCATATCATTCCTTTGGGCTTTTGAAGCTCGGCCGCACTTTCTTTTCTTCATGGCGGTATCTAAGCATTGGGCTGGGTTGCTTTGGGATGAGTGCTTGAGTGGACTTACCTTAGAGATTTAGCTTTGATTTCCTTATGATACCATTTAGACTTATTTTATTTCGGATATTATGTTTGAAGTTTATTATGCTTCCATTGGGACCTATGTATTGAAGTCATTTGACTTGGATTATTTTCCGCATTTATGTTAAGACTTTCTTTTGGTTATGAATGTTTTGCTTTGATATGACACCATTACTTGTGATTCCTTTACCCTTGGCGGGTCGGGCGTTACAATTTATGGCATCGAGCCCGGTTTCGACTTGTAGTCGGGACACGTGAACATAAGAACCTTAAGTTATCCCTTAGAGTTAAGATTTGACTGTGAGGATTGGGTAGACTTAGGTTTCCTTCTGCGAACTTCCATTTCGTATCTCATCTTTGTTCGTTTTGCTAATCGTTTGAATATCGTTTAGATGGTTCGAACTCGTACTCTTGGTGGCGCGGATGGAGCGATGATGCGGTTAACATGGATCTTGCGATTGCGAATGCTCTCAACTCTCTTTTCCTGGTTTGACTACACGAGATGATGGAGCAGTGATCAACAACATCCGTGTCGAATGGTGCTTGGGTAGTGGTGGAGGAAATCAACCCGTAGGCATTCATACTTGGCTCGGCGTTTGATAGCTCAAGCCTCTTTCGTTTAACCTTCTTTGCTACTCCCTTGAAGGCGAGGACCGGATCACTCATGTTGAGAAGTTGTTTGAAATCTTGGGTTGTGGAGATGAGTTTAAGACTCGTTTGGCTGCGTTTAAGTTGGAAGGTGATGCTTTAAATTGGTGGAAAGCATTGAAACAAGCACGAGGAGGAGATGCTTTCATTGTTACTTGTACTTGGACGGAGTTTGGGACTATCTTCTATAACCGTTACTTCCACGATGCGGAGCAACAAAGGTATGAGAGGATTATCGAGCGATCTACCGGTTTGATAATGAGAACTCCAATGAGTACATGAGTAGGTTTATGAGGTTGGTAAGCTTTGTTGGGCGATTCTTTGGAGATGGTAGGCGCCAAGCTAAGCATTTCAAATGGGGATGAAGAAGTGGGTGTTGGACCGATCGCTTAACACGACTATGAGGATGTGTCGGCTGCAATGATGCGACTCGTAACATTGAGATCTTTCATGAGGTTCGAGTTACAACAAGCGTGTCGCGATGGTGATCGGATTCAAGGTAGGACTCAAAGTAATGAGTATAAAGAAATCTTGGCGGGAGTTATGATTCGAGGGACAAGTGGATAAGAGTTATGATCGGTGGTCGATCGGGAAGGAATGTGGACTCTAGGCGCCACAGGCGAGGGTCGGGATAGCGAGGCTGCTGGTAAGAATGGAAATGATCGTCGAATCGAGGTAACAATAACCGGCGTTACAACAAAGATCGGTCGACTCGAGGATCGAATCGGTCGTGCTTGAGGATCTTACAGTCGACAAAGGACGGTGAAGTTTGCCTCCCCACCTATCTGTACTACTTGTGGAAAGGCTCATCCGGGACCGTGTTTCAAGGCCACTGGTGGATGTTTCTCTTGTGGTTCCACTACTCACAAGATCAAGGATTGCCCTAAGAGGAACCCGCGATTCACGGAAACTATACCAAGCCGCCACCTACTCTTGGGCGTGTCTATGCTACTACTCGGAATCGGTAGAGCATACTTGAGTACCATTACGGAACTCTTTTCATTGATGATTATTACATCTTCGTTTTATTTGACACGCGCCACACACTCCATCATATCATCATCATGTGCTAAGAAACTAAATATGAAACCACAACCACTAACGAATCACTTATCGATATCTACGCCTATGAAAAGTCACATGATCATTGATCATAAATACGTTAAGTGTCCTCTTCGTTTTGATGATCGTATTCGCCATGCACATCTGTATCCTCTCGATATGGTCGACTTTGATATCATTCTAGGCATGGATTGGTTGGCTTATCATAGAGCTTCCATCGACTGCTATGCTAGAACTGTGATCTTTGGAGACGTCAAACATCCTACATTCGTTTATTATGGTTCTAAACCACTCAAATCTGTTAAGTTCATTTCTGCTATGAAGGCACGGACCATGATTGCTCATGGGTGTCAAGGTTTTCTGGCATCTGTTAAGGACACATCTTTGGAGAGTCCTAACATTGAAAATCTTTCGGTTGTTTGTGAATTCAGCGGCGTTTTCGATGAACTCCTGGACTTCCTCCATTTCGAGAAGTTGAGTTTAGCATTGAGTTAATCCACGGTGCTAAACCGATTTGAAAGCTCCGTGTCGTATGGCACTGTAGAGCGAAGGAGTTGAAGGAACAGTGCAAGAGATGATAGATAATGGATTCATTCGACCTAGTGTTTCTCCATGGGGTGCACTGTTTTGTTTGTGAAGAAGAAGGATGGAAGTATGCGTCTATGTATCGACTACCGTGAACTCAACCGTATTACTATTGAACCGTTATCCTCTCCCACGCATAGGCGATTTGTTTGATCAGCGCAAGGAGCTAAGTTCTTTTCTAAGATTGATCGAGTGCGGTTATCATCAACTACGTGTGAAGGAGCAAGATGTTCCTAAGACTGCGTTTCGTACGGATATGGTCATTATGAGTTTCTCGTTATGCCTTTTGGTTTGACCAATGCGCTCTTTGTGTTTATGGACACGATGAATCGTGTTTTCCATGAGTTTCTCGATAAGTTCGTTATTGTTTTCATCGGCGACATTTTAGTTTACTCTAAGTGCGAAGAGGAGCATGAGCAACATCTCCGGATAGTGTTGGAGATTACGAGGAAGAAGAAGTTGTATGCCAAATTCTCGAAGTGTGAATTTTGGTTAAGACAAGTCGCTTTCCTTGGTCATATCGTGTCGGTGATGGTATAACCATGGATCCGTCTAAGGTTGAGGCTATCACTAAGTGGCCAAGACCTCGACGATGTTGGTCGAGGAGTTTTCTAGGACTTCTTTGGATATTATCGACGTTTTGTGGAAGGTTTCTCTCGTTTAGCTTTGCCGTTAACCCAATTGATGAGGAAAGGTGAAAAGTTCGTGTGGACGGATGAAAGAAAAGAGTTTTGAAGAGTTGAAGCGGAGATTGGTTTCGCTCCTATTTTGACTCTTCCATCCGGTTCGGAGGATATCAAATCTATAGCGATGCATCTAAGAAAGGATTGGGCGTGTCTTGATGCAACATGGTAAGGTCATAGCTTACGCTTCAAGACAAGCTGAAACCTTATGAGGAGAATTACCCAACTCATGACCTTGAGTTAGGCTGCGTGGTGTTCGCATTGAAGATCGGAGACATTACTTGTATGGGGAGGCGTGTGATATTTTCACCGACCATAAGAGTCTCAAGTATATTTTCACTCAAAAGGAACTCAATATGAGACAAAGAAGATGGTTAGAACTTCTTAAGGATTATGACACTAACATTCGGTACCATCTGGTAAGGCTAATGTAGTTCTTGGCGCTTAGCGGAAATCGGTATGATTGCAAGTATTGAGATTGAGCCTAAGATTATTCGTGACTTAGAACGTTTGGATGTTGAGTTGTGCGTCGAGGTTTTGGTGGATCTTGGGCTAGTATGAAGGTGGAGTCGAACCTTATCTGCAAATTAAGGAAGCTCGAGAAAGATGACGGTGTGGGCCGTGGCTCGAAATGTTGAAGAAGGTAAGCAGACGGAGTTTAAGGTTGATAACGACGGAATCGTATGGTATGAAGATAGGCTTTGCGTTCCCAATGATCGGTGCCATTGAGAAAGTTATGATGAAGCTCATAGTTCTCCTTTCACTATTCATCTGGTTCTACCAAGATGTATAGGGATTTGAAACAGATATTTACGGTGGAGCGGCATGAAACAAGATGTAGCGACATTTGTATCGAAGTGTATGATTTGTCGACAAGTGAAGATCGAACATCAAAGAGCTAGTGGTTGTTACAACCATTGGATATTCCGACATGGAAGTGGGATAAGATATCTATGGATTTTGTGGTGGACTACCTCTTACTAAGAAGAAGCATGATGCGATTTGGGTGGTTGTTGATCGACTAACCAAATCGCTCATTTCTTACCAATTAGAAAGGATTATGGTATCGGCGATTAGCGAGATTTTTCGACAAGAGATAGTTAGACGCATGGTACTCAAGCGGCTATTGTGTCGAGATAGGGATCCGCGTTTTACTTCTCGTTTACGGAAGGGTTTGCAAAAGCTTGGGGTACTCGACTTAATTTTAGTACGGCATTTCATCCTCAAGCGGATGGTCGGTCGAGAGGACCATTCGGACTTTAGAGGATATGCTAAGGGCTTGTGCTTTGGAATGGACGGCGGTGGGATGAATATTTGTGTTTGGTAGAGTTTGCATACAACAACAGTTGGCATGCTAGCATTAAAGCGACACCGTTTGAACTTCTTTATGGAAGGAAATGTAGATCACCTACTTGTTGGGATGAAGTAGGTGAGCGTCTAATTGAAGGACCGGAAATGATTGAGATCACTAATGAGAAAGTAGGCATTGCTAGAGAGAAGTTAAAGGAGGCTAGGTCTCGTCGGAAAAGTTATGCCGATAAGCATCGTCGTGATTTAGAATTTCGTGTTGGTGATCGGGTATTTTGAAAGTATCGCCGTTTAGAGGTGTGAAGCGTTTTGGAATCAAGGGCAAGCTTAGTCCTCGATTCATTGGTCCGTTTGAAATTCGGAGCGTATAGGAGAAGTTTCGTGTCGTTTGGCACTTCCGCCTCGGTTATCGCATGTTCATGATGTATTCCATGTATCTCTCCTTAGAGGATACAATTATCATCCATTACCGTTGCTTCGTATCCGTTTGATCGATTCGATCCGATATGTCTTTGCACGAAGAACCGAAGCTATTTTGGAAAGACAAGAAAGAGTCATGAGAAGTAAAGTCATTCCGTTCGTTAAGATTCTTTGGAAAAATCACCCGGCGTGAGGCTACTTGGGAGACCGAAGAGTCGATGCGAGCTAGTTATCCTCATTTCTTTGAATAGTTCGGTATGTTCTCGTTTCGTTATCGTTTTTGTTTCGTTTCATTTCAATTTTCGAGGGCGAAAATTTTTTTAGAGGAAGAGTTGTAAAACCGAAAATCTAAAACTTATCTAAAGACGAAAATACCCTTGGAACCAAGAATAATAAAATCGTAAAATCGTTTATAATAAAATCTTGAAATTAAAAACCTAATAAATAAAACTTAACGAATATAATTTCGTGGATGACTTTAGTACGACGAAGGGCGTATATGTTTTGCTAATAAGTTGGGCGTTTGGTTGTTTATTGGACTCGTGTCTTTTGTTTTGTTTTGCGCCAAGCCGAGGACAAGAGAAGCCCAACGAGGCGTTTGTTTGGTGTCGTGGGATCAAAGGGCGAAGCCCATAGGGTGTTTGTTTGTGACGGTTGGACCCAAACCAACCCAAACCCAAACACTTTCCTAATCAAACTCAAATTCTATAACTATAAATATAACACATAATCATTTAATTGGAACCCTAGTTTTGCCTCTCCTTTTCTTTTTCTTTTGTTCGGCCGAGAGCTTCCCAACACACCTTGGTGTCGATTTTTCTTATTCAAGTGAAGGTATAACGTTTATTCATCTTCCTTTAACGTACCTTGCATGTATATGTCGAGATATAATTGATTTGTCGCGTTTCTTTTCTTTTGTTTTGGGGCCGAGAGGTAGTAATCAAGAAAACAAGAAACCCTAATTTATTTAACCTTGTAATTAATAAGGAGCGTGTATAGTGATAAGTAATATTGAATCGGGTCACGTATATGTTGAGTTAAGGTGAGCCGAGACATGCATGAGGTGAGGCGAGGCATGCATGAGTTTTGAATGAGGTTTAAAACATGTAACTTGAATATGTAACGTTTAGATGAGCTAGGACTTGGATAAAACATGCTAGCGAAACCCTAGGTGAACTAAATAAGTGTACATGAGATTTAGACATGTAATTAATAAGTAAAGGTTACGTAAATATAAAACCCTAGTTTTATGAGTAAAGCGTATAAGTATACTAAACCCTAATAATGTATGTTCACATGAAATCATAAGCGTGTATGATAAGGGTAAAAGTAAAGAAGGTTATTAATTACGTATTAGGTTAAGTGGAGAATTATTAAGGCGTAACATGTAAAATGAATACATATTAATGAGATATTAAAGAGTAAGAAACCCTAGAACATAAATGAGAGTATATTAGGGTTTGAACTAAATATAGTAAGTGTTATTTCATGTGTGAGTTATAACGTATAAACTATTTTCTCATTTAACTTAGACTTTAATAAATGATATAACAAACCCTAATCTACAACATTGATTATAAAATACTTAAGACTTATTAATAAAACCCTAAAAGTATAAAGATTATTAATTATGAATACTAAATGTTAAAAGATCATTTTGACGAGTATGGAATCATTAATAACGGGGCGACCGTTAATGTCTATAGGTTACGTGAAGAGGAGTAATCCTTTGTTTTCGTCTTTACGCTTTTCGATCTTTGCATTGGAATAAGGTACGAGATATTACGACCTTTTCGATAAAGGTTTCTCTTAATGTTTTCTTTAGTATTAGGATTTCCTAAGCCTTTGCTATGAATCCCAAATCGATTTGTTTGAGCTATTGCTTATCCGAACTTTGATTTACGAATTATGAAACATCGATTTTGAACTATCGATATGAAAACTATGATTTTGGAAATATGAATGATTTTACGATAAAATATGATCCGTGTCGGTTATGACATTACGATTTGACCTAAGATAGTTTGACACCGAGCCAAATATTTAACTAGTCATGGGGTTCCATGTCCGTATCGATGATGCACCTCGATATGACTCTAGGGCGATGAGTGATGTTACGCCGTCTACGGATGGTGAAGCATATTTTTGAATATGTAGGAAGGCGTATGGATGCATCCTAGATCATTATCATTATATGTTATATGTTATATGTTATCGATGATTGATCTTTGCGTGCGTGCGTCCTTCATAACTCTGGTAGGTCTCCCTACAAAATGTTGCCTTGTGTGAATATGAAAGTGATCGATATAAGTTACGGGCTCGTGGTAGTTGACTATAAATATCTTTTGAAATTATGATTTATGCTTTGAAAATGATAAAGATTTTGTATTGCTCATTCACTTTATTTCATATCCGTTATCGTTTAGTTTTAGCTTTTGCTTTCATATCATTCCTTTGGGCTTTTGAAGCTCGGCCGCTTTCTTTTCTTCATGGCGGTATCTAAGCATTGGGCTGGGTTGCTTTGGGATGAGTGCTTGAGTGGACTTACCTTAGAGATTTAGCTTTGATTTCCTTATGATACCATTTAGACTTATTTTATTTGGGATATTATGTTTGAAGTTTATTATGCTTCCATTGGGACCTATGTATTGAAGTCATTTGACTTGGATTATTTTCGCATTTATGTTAAGACTTTCTTTTGGTTATGAATGTTTTGCTTTGATATGACACCATTACTTGTGATTCCTTTACCCTTGGCGGGTCGGGCGTTAGAGTCGCTAGCTTGACTCGATCCCGCATTCATTGGTTCATGGGAAAGTTTGTAGATCCGGGACAACCACAAGGAGGAATGTCCTCTCCAAAATAATGCTTCAACCGATGACCATTCACTTTAAAGTTTGGACCATCGGGTTGAGATAACTCAATGGTTCCATATGGAAATACTTTAGTGATGGTGAATGGTCCGGACCGGTAGGATTTTAGTTTTCAGAAAATATTCAATCTTGAGTTGAAAAGAAGGACTCGATCACCGACGTTGAAAACGCGGTTTTGATTTTGGAGTCATGAATCTTCTTTGTCTTTTCTTTGTAGATCAAAGATTTCTCGTATGCTTGATCACGGAGTTCATTTAATTCATTCATTTGAACTTTCCGGTGATTACCACCGTCTGAATATCGAAGTTGGCATGCTTCAAGGCCCGTATGCCTTGTGCTCAAGCTCAACCGGCGAGATGACATGCCTTCCGTACACAAGCTTGTATGGAGTACACCGATGGGTGTTTTATAAAATCGTCTGGAAGGCCCAGTCGTCATCTAGCTTATCCGACCAAGAGGCACGGTTTTCGCCTCTTGTCCTTTCGAATTCTTTTAATCCTCGGTTGGAAACTTCCACTTGCCCACTTGTTTGGGGTGGTGCAGCAGAGAGACGGTGAGTTACACCATACTTTTGCATGACTCTATCAAACCGGTCATTGCAAAATCGTACCACGATCACCGATTATAGCTCGTGGGTTCCAAACCTAGCAAAAGAGATTTTAAGAATTTCACAACAACTCGGGCATCGTTGGTGGGCAAAGCTTTCGCTTCAACCCATTTTGACAAATAGTCAACGCCACGAGTATGTAATTATTACCGCGAGATGAAGGAAATGGCCCATAAAGTCAATGCCCCGGATGTCAAAAATCTCACACACTTGAATGGCGTTTTGCGGCATTTCATTTCTTTGTGAGATATTCCGTGGCGTTGACAAGCGTCACATGTTTTGACAAATTCGTGGGCATCCTTGTAAATCGTGGGCCAATAGAATCCGAATCAAACACCTTCTTGGCGGTGTAGTTGGGGCTATGATATCCCCAAGTGGGTCGAAATGACAAGCCTTGAGAATGTTATTGGCTTCGACCATACACATCGCCTCGATGACTTGATCCTCGCAAATTTTGAATAAGTAGGGTCGTCCCGAGTAATGTTTACATCTTTAAAAATTTGTTTTTACGTTGGGACGACATCCCTTTCACCAAAGTTACCCGCATGGTAATTTGCAAAGTCGACAAACCATGGGGTAGAAGAGTCTCCACGAAAAGAAACCACATTGAGTGTTTCGAGAGAAATGTTTCGTTTATTTCCTTTTTCTCGAACACATCCCGGTGAGGGTTTTCTAGGCGGACGGATGATCGTGACCGGTTCTCGGCTCCTTTTTATCACGTATAATGATATCAAATTCTTGTAGGAGGAGAACCCAGCTGAGCAATCTCGGCTTTGCATCTTGTTTTGCAAAGAGATATTTGAGAGCCGAGTGATCCGTATACACCACGCATTTGGTCAATATAAGGTATGGCGAACTTTTCAAACGCATACACCACACTAATAATTCTTTTTACGTAGTGGTGTAATGGGTTTGAGCTTGATCATAGTCTTACTCGCGTAGTGGATAGGTGAAAATGCTTGGTTTTCCGTTGCCCCAAGACCGCACCGATAGCAAAATCACTTGCATCACACATGAGCTCAAAGGGTAAATCGATCGGGGCAACTAGAATGGGTGCTTCCGTAAGCTTTTTCTTTAATGTTTCAAATTTGATGCACTCGGTGAGAAGATAAAAGAGCATCTTTTCAAGAAGATGGGTCATAGGCGGCGATTTTAGAAAAATCTTGTATGAATCTGCGATAAAACCCGGCATGACCTAGAAAACTCCTAATACCTTTGACGGTAGTAGGATGAGGCAGTTTAGCAATAACATCAACTTTTGCTCTATCAACCTCAATCCCGTTTTTGGAAATCTTATGGCCAAGGACTATGCCTTCTTTGACCATAAAGTGGCTCTTCTCCCAATTTAGACAAAGATTGGTGTCTTCACACCGTTTTAGCATTTTATCTAAATGGGAGACATGTTTGAAACGAGTCCCCAATGACCGAGAAGTCATCCATAAACACCTCCATTGTTTCTCCGATCATGTCGTGGAAAATTGCCATCATACATCGTTGGAGCGCGCCGGGAGCGTTACACAAGCCAAAAGGCATACGTCAGTAGGCAAAAGTTCCGTATGGGCGGTGAATGTGGTCTTTTCTTGATCCAATGGATCAATGGGGATCTGAAAATAACCCGAGAAACCATCAAGGAAACAATAGTATTCGTTTCTGCTAATCTCTCAAGCATCGATCCATGAAGGGTAGAGGAAAATGGTCTTTCTGGTGGCTTCGTTTAACTTGCGATAGTCAATACACACACGCCATCCGTAACCAATCGAGTTGGAATTAACTCATTTTCTTCATTTGTGACAACAGTTATGCCACCCTTTTTGGAACACAATGAATTGGGCTAACCCAAGGACTATCGAGATCGGGTAAATTAAACCGGCATCAAGAAGTTTGAGAACTTCTGTTTGATAACCTCATGAATCTTAGGATTCACCCTTCTCGATGTTTGGATCATTGGTTTGAAGTCATCCTCCATCAAGATTTTGTGAGTACAAAACTCGGGGTTGATACCCTTAATGTCGGAGAGTTTCAAGCAATTGCTTGCTTGTGCGACTTCAAGACCTTTATGAGGCGATCTTCTCCTCCTCGCTTAAGTCTTTAGCAATTATGACGGGTAATTTATCATCACCTCCAAGAATGCATACTCGAGATGAGGAGGTAGGTCCTTAAGTTCAACCTCGGAAATTCTTCAATAGATGTTTGTCTCGATTTAATTTCCTCAATCGTGATCTCTTTCGGAGGAGTGAAGGTAATGGATCTTCATTTAACAATTGCTCGAGATAAAGGATATCCCCTCGAATCATAAACGCCATCAATTCTCGTGAATTCTAGCAAGAAACTCATCGATCTCTTCCGGAAAAAGTCACCTCCCTCAAGCGGAGTGAGAGGGGAAGAGTCGGCAATGATTGGTTGAGAAGATGTGGTGGAATCCCACTCACGTAATTATGAAAATAACCAAGAAACTCTTGAGAGTACTCCTCTGAAGCAATATCAATTAAATCGACTCGATTAATTGATTCGAGATCATAATTTGAGGAGTACCTTGAAGTTTGATCAAGGTTAAAGGTATGACTTCATTACCCACACGTAACGTGATTTCTTGCTCAAATACATGAATGAGAGCACGGCCCGTTCTCGTGAATCCTCGTCCAACAATGAGGGAACCGAGGATCGTGTCATCGAAATCAACAACCACAAAGTCACCGGAAAATGGAACTTTCCTACTTTCACGAATACATCCTCGGCGATGCCAAGAGGACGCCGATATAGAACGATCGCAAGCTCAAGAGTCATGCGGTAGGAACAAGTTCGGAAGAAAGTTTCTTCCATCTTGAATAAGGCATCAGTTGATGCTTGCACCAAGATCGGCAAGGGCAAAGCATTCAATCATTCTGGAAAAACACAAGGAAGAAGAAATTTTCCGGGATCTCCAAGCTTCTCGGGAAGCTTCTTTATGAATCTGGCGAGCGGTTCTCGTTCAAAGGAGTTTTAGCCATTTCAAGCAGTTTTCCTTATTGCTTAACATGTGTTTGAGAGTTGATGCAAACTTGGGCATCGAGATGATAGCATCCGCAAAGCTTATGTCAAAATGAAGTTCTTGGAAAATTTGAAAAAATTTTCCATTTGATGACCGGCTTTTCACGAGCTTTTGCTCATTTAAGCGTTATGGGTAAGGAATAGAAGTTTTGGTTGAGGTTTTCAACCGGAGGTTCAAAACAACTCTGGTTTGGTTCGGGTTTCGGACAACCCGAGGATGGACATTGCTTTGGTACTTAGTTATTAGTAGGAAGTTCCTTGTCCTTTGTCGCCTCGGTTCACTTTCCACTACCTTCGGAGAGAAGAATAAGAGGTAGTAGGAATAGCGGGTCCATCATATGAAGTACCACTTGGTTGTGATCGCCTTTGCATCGCCCCTCGGATTAGCGATCGTGTTGCTAGGTAGAGTACACGAGCCCGGGGTCGATCATTTAAAGACTTCTTAATGTCGAAATCGGTGACCAACAACATATTCATTTCCTCTTGGGATTTCATGAATTGCTTCAACAACTCATCGGATGATGGTCCACTTGGAACAATGGCTTGATTTTGCACAGGAAAATTCGGCCTCTATTGTTTGGATTAGGACCTTGATTTTGAAAATTTCCTTGATTATTGCCATGAAAGTACCTGGGTTGAAATTTCCACGACCTTGGTTTCTATTAAAATTTCCTTGGTGTTGGAAGTTTTGACTTTGATTTTGAAAACCGTTATTTAGACTAAAATTACCTTGGTTTTGAAAACCTTGGTTTGGTCTATTCGATTTTGATTACGGTTTTGGTTTTGGTTGAAACCGGTGGTCGAGGAAGTGGTTAGACGGTGGTTCGGGTCCATAGGAGCACGATATTGTTTGCCTCTGAATTGAAATCCATACTGCGTTTGCTTCAAAAGGATTACCCTCGGTGGCCATACAATCGTAATAGGCATGGGGCCACCACAATAACACATACTTCCACTTTCTTAACTTGACGGGAGGTGAAGTTTGTGGAAAAAACTTTCTTTGGTTGGAGAGACCAAAGCTTGAATTGCTTCAGTGAGTTTGTCAATCTTAGCATCGGTGCTAGATTGACTCACGAGCGATGAAGTAGAAGGACCAACACCGACTTGGGAAACAACCGGTTTGCTTAGTGCGGTCACGGACTTTGGACTTGTTTTCAATTATCGCTAAAGCTTCTTTTACGGTTTGCTCAAGAAATTTCCTCCGGCGGAGGAATTGAAGAATCTTGATCGATTGACTCACTCCATTATAGAAAGTATCGAGTTGCATCGACTCGGAGAAACCATGGTGAGGACATTTGCGGAGCAATTCCTTAAAACGATCCCACGATTCACCGAAGGGTTCATCAAACTTTTGTGTGAACTTGATGATTTCATTTTAAGACTCGTGGTTTTGGAAGGTGGATAAACTAGTTCACAAATTTCTTTACCGGTCTTCCCATGATTTGAGGGGTTGTTTTTCAAGCCAATCCGGGCTTGCCTCGAGGAAAATGGGAGCGAGAAGAAGCTTGGACATCGATGGGGACATTCTTGTATTTGATGGTAGATGCAATCTTGTTAAACCATCGAATATGAGCATGAGGATCATCCCTCTCAAAACCATAGAATTGACTTGAGGTTACAAGATTTAGATAACCGGTTTTGAGTTCAAAATTTTCGACCACAATGGTTTGGGATAACAATAACATCTCCATACCCATAGATGGGTGCTTGGAGAAGCTCGCACATAGGACGTTCTTCCGCCATGATAGCGAGTAGTGTGAGCGGTCCGGATCTCGGATCCGGTGATGGGCGAAAGTCTCTGGACACGCCTTCTTTGAATCTTGACAAGCTCACGAAATGGGCTTACGGATCTAGAAGAAGCGGTCGCATACACTAGAGTTAACTCTAAGAGATCTCGAGTTAAGGAAAGGAGCTATGAAAGGAATTATGAAAATGGGGTAAGAAGAATCTTTTGGGTTTTACGGTTTGAAAAGTAGATATAACAACAAATCCAATTAAAACAATATCGAGGCAAACAACGGTGAACTTAAACCAATAATCACAAGATGAATGGCTTTTTGAAAAAGGTACACCATTCTCAAGGACACAAAGGCAAGTTTTAATCTTTGGTTCGGGAACTTATTATAGTCGCACCCCAGTTAGGTAGTACTTTTGGTTTGCGGTGGTAATTTTTATGTTGTTATTATTAAACAAAGAAAACGACAAATCTTTTGTATTTTTATCTTTTATATATATATAGAAACAAAAGGAAAATATTTTTGTGTTTTATACGTTTTAAGATGTTTTTTTTTATAAGAAAATATAGATATATATATAGATGGTATGAACAAGGAGTGAATATTCAAATCACTAATCGCTAAGCGTAAGATAATTAGCCTGACTCCCGGCGTGGCCAAAATTTGATTCGTTCCCAGACGGTCAAGTTTTATCACGCAGTCGACCACTTGTGAATGGTCAACCGTAACAAACTTCAAACAAGAATGAAGATCTAGAGGAGTATAGTGTTTCCCAGTCGTTATGTCCTAACGAGTAGTGCAGAATAATCAAAGCGAATAGTGATCGAGAGAATTTGAGCGGAAAAGGATTGTGATTGATTATACCTAAAGAAAAAGTTTATAAATTACATAGGCTTAAATGCAAATTAAAGAAAATTAAAAAGATAAATTATATTAAATAAACGCTATCACTATTTAAAATGATGTTTTTGATTTTTCTATTACAAAATTAAATTAAAATCTACGTGACGTACAAAAGAAAATGTGAAACTGAACCAATATTAATCCTAAAAATATAAAAATAAACTTTTTACAATCCTAATGATAAGAGAAAATTTTTAGAAAAATAAAATTATTTTTAAAACTATTTATCTAATTATTATTAATTAAAAACTATTTTTACTTATTTAATAATACCCTAAAATACAAGAAAATATGAAATAAAGCTAGAAAAATGAAATTATGACTTAGAAAAATCTAAAATAACTAAAGAGAATTTTCAAAACTAATTTTGTATTTTTAGATTATTTTCTATTTTCTATGAATTAAAAACTATTTAAAACTACTTAAATTGCTAAAAATTACAAATTAAACTAAGAAAATCTGGAAAATTTATTTTTTGCTTTTATATTTATCTTAACCTATGAAAATGAAAACTTATTTTTTGAAACTTTTACGATTTAATTGTATTAAAAGCTAATTAAAATGCCTAAAAGCATTTAAAAGAAGAAAAATAGCAAACAGTGATGAAAAATTATGAAAATTTCAGGAAAAGTCTAAAATAATATTATGAATTTGAGAAAAATATAAAAACAGTAGCTTAAGTGTGAGAATATGGAACTGCAATGCAAACTGGTTATAAATAAGCACTTGAAACAAGCAAATGAGTACAATAAGCTACCAAACTGTCACAGAAGCTATAATATGCTACAATTACTCAAAATCAACTAATTATCACTATCCTAAACCTCTAAAATTCAAGCTACAATGATTTGATGACTTGAAAGATTAAGTGCCAAACAGGTTTTACATGCTACTATGAAGCTTAAACACAAGCTTATTGAAAAGCTTATGTGAAAAAAAAGTGAAGACCTCAAGTCCACCAACAACTATCTATAAACCAAGTTTGCACCCTAAGGACCTAAACCAAACCTATGCAAGGCTCATGAGGTGCTGTCTCACACTCGGTAGTCGAGTGTGCACAGGTACTGCGACTTATTGAGTAGCTTATTTGGAGCTTTTAAGAACTTACAAAAAATTCAAAAATCATTTTCCAATTCTTGACCGCTTGAAGTTTTAAAACCCAAAGTTTTCACTTGAATTGACCCGAATTGAATCAATTAAAAATCACCAAAGTTGGGTGAAAAGCAGTTTTTCAACTTTTGACTTTTAACAGTTTTGCCAAGTTTGACTTAAATGAACTTTGAAACCAATTTGTAGACCGAGATTGATGTATTATGATGAAATAAACTTAATGCAAGTTATCTCTATGTATTACAATCCTAAACAAGATTTTGTCCAACTGATTCAATCACACCCGACCACAATGACAATTCAGTTGATTTTGACCAAAGGAGTTTTAGATGCGGTTTAATGACTAAAATGGTTCAAGTGGAACTAATCGAGACTACATAGATCAGATTTAAGCAAAACCAAAGCTTAAGCTTTATTATGCTAATTGATCCAAACACCATTTTCACAACTTGCTTTGCAATTTAAACTAAGCCAACTCTTGATTTAGCTCATTCTACCACTTAAACTAAATCTAGTATCCTAATTACAACTAGATAAACAGGTTTAAGATATTTAATGGCCACAGATTCCAACACAAACACTTTATGCAAACTGAATTAGAAATGGAAAATAAGATATAAACTCACAAGTATCCAGCTTATTATGCAGCTTATACCAAACCAAACATCACTATTCTATACCAAACCCAATCCAAAACCAGCTCTGCAACAACCAATATCCATTTCCATCACTGCTTGAACCAAAATCTCTGCACATGTTGACTTTTGTTGACCAATTACCAATTTTGATTGAAGCGGAGTTCTAAGCTTACCAAAAGCTATCAATAGCTCACATAAGCTTATTTGAATTTAACAATAAGCTACTAGAGGCTTGGATGTAAGAGTTTGAAACCGATTTTCTTAACGATGGACATGAAAACATGAAACTTAAATGAACCTTGAATTAATACTTGAAAATGAGTTACAATGACTAAGTAGCTTAGGTTTAATACAATAGAGCTTAAGATTACATTTTAAAACACTAATTGAGATAATTTAATGAAAAACGACATACAAGGAAATTTAAAACTAAGTACTGCTACATTCTCTTGCTTCTCTTCTTCTTTTTATACACCAAAATGCTTCTCTCACATCTCTGAGCAAGTCCCACATTTAATCTTGGCCATTGGATGACTTGAGTGCATATTGGCCATTGGATCAATTTTGGCGGGAAATTGGATATTTGCCTGTGGGGGTCTGATTTTGCAACTGGGGGGTGGTGGAGGGTAGGGATAAGGTAGGGTGATGATTATGGAGTGGGAAGGAAGGGATAAGGTCTGAGGGGAGAGGTGATGGGTGAGTGTTTGCAGGCAAGTGGTGGGGAAGACAGGTTGGGAGGGAAAGGTGGGGTTTGACGGGGGTTTGACCAAGGGGGTTTAATATTAAGGCCGGGGTCAAAAAGGTATGGCAAGGGCCAAAGGTGTAATGGCAGGGGTCCAAATAGGTTTTGACAAGGGCCAAGGGTGTTAGGTTTATTATTATCAAGGACCATTTTGTAATTTATGAAAGATTGAGGGACCAAACCTGCCATTTTCTCAAAGTTGTTTCAAGGGTCACTTTAGACAAGTTTCAATAGTACAAGGACCATTGTTGACATTTTCAAACTTCTAAGGACCATTTATGACAATTTTCAAAGTTTAGGGACCTAAGTTGTAATTTTGCAAATTTAAATCTCAAGGACCAATTTTGACAACTCATGAATCCCTAGGGACTTGAAATGATATTTTTCTTTATTTTGATTTACGAGGACTGTTTTTGACAACTTTTGAAACTTGGGGACTAAAGCGCCAATTATGCAAACTTGATCGTTTTCACCGATTTTGATATTTTGTATTTAAAACACATAAAACACTTATTTGTGATATTTTTATCATTTTGATGCATTTCTGAGTGTTTTCAGATGTTTTTGCAGTTTAAATGGTACAAAAATGATGAGTATTTAGACACTCATCAATGCGTTATGTTAAGGAGACATTTGGATTATCTATTTTTTGGTACCATAATTGCGAAGGTAATAATCTTTAATCTACTCAGCAAATTAAAAAATAGTTATCATTTGGATTATCTATTTTTCCGGTTTATAGGATTATTGATTGGTGCTAAACAGTCAAGTCTAATCACATAAGCTAACCACTTGTGAATGGCTAACCGTAATGACTTAAAAGCGCTCGAACACTAATGCGATTAAGATCGGAGGAATATAGTGGATTCACGGGTGCGTTAAGTCCCACGGAGGATGAATTGGTGTTAAACAACCGAGATGATAAAATGATCACTAAGGATAGTGATCAATAAGGATATTGATAGAAAATTACCTAAAGAAAAGATTTACAAATTAAAGCGACTTAAATGCAAATTAAAAGAAATAAAAGATAAAAGATATTAAATAAACGCTATCACTATTTTTACAATGATGTTTTTGTGATTTTATAAAATAAAATGACTTAAATAAACTATCTTAACTAAAACGTAAACTTGAATTACTTAAAAACGTTGTTTAAAATGGAAGCAGGCGTTATTCTGAAAAATTACTGTTGGGCGCAAGATAAAGCGTATAATTTATGAAATAAAAGGCCTACAGTGTAAAACTAATTTTATTACGTACTATATGATAAAAGAAAATTTTAGAAAAAGATTTATATTTTTAGACTTTTATATTTTTATTATGAATTAAATAAGATTTTATACTAATTAAATGTTAAAAATACTAAAAATAACTTGAGAAAAATACGAAACTTTTGTAAAAAACTTTATACTATTACAAATTTATAAAAAATACAAACACTGAAAAAGCTACTTTAAATAAGCTAGAAATAAGGGAATAAGCTCGTATAAGCTTATTGAGACAAAGATGGTTATGTATTAAATGGTGCAAAACATGACAAGAAAGACCCAAGGGCGCTATTGGTACAGGTACACATGCTATCACTCTTAAAGGGGTGGAGGTCTCAGGTTCGAGCCTGCCTCCACCCTTTTTGCAAAAACATTTTTTTTTTTTAATTTTTTTCTTTACAAACTTATTAAGCAAAGAAGGATAAGCACTTTTTAAAACTAAAATTTTTTATGAAAACTTCTAATAAGGTGAGAAATTTTATGATTTTGTCCTGATGGGCTAATATGAAGGAAATAAGCATATGTTTTAACTAAAATGATTTGAACTAAGTTGCTAATAAGCTAGTGAATGAGCACAAAATAAACTGAAAATAAGCTATTAGGATGATGATAAGCTAGTTTGACAACTGAGAAGGTACAACTAATAGGAAATAAGCACTTTAACTAACCAAAATAAGCACTAAATACACTGTTACACAGGACAATTTGTGATTAACTAGGAACTTTCAAGCTAATTTATAAGCACTAAAATGAGCTGGAAAATGAAAA
Organism: Chrysanthemum lavandulifolium; assembly: GCA_022545495.1. Lineage (NCBI taxonomy): Eukaryota > Viridiplantae > Streptophyta > Magnoliopsida > Asterales > Asteraceae > Chrysanthemum > Chrysanthemum lavandulifolium. The sequence continues at coordinate 261,078,802 of CM040241.1, read as the reverse complement.
TAAATATTGGAGCTAACAAGCTGAGCAAATAAGCTTTCCAAAAAGCTAGATTACACAGATAGGCTTATACTATATAACTTGTGAGAAGCTTTTGAAAAATTGGAAAAATCATCGAGTGTAACTTCGGTGTCTTGAGATTAAAATGGGACAAACAAAAGCCTAGTGCAGCCCTACCTAATAAGCTATAAATGAAAAAATGAAACTTGGAGCCTTGAGTCGACTAGGCAGCTTCTCAAAAAGCTAAGACACATAAGCTAGAGGCCATTAATAAGCTCTCTAAGAGCTTGTGAAATGGGGTACCACAACTGTGCACAGGGCAGTTTTTGACTTTTGTATTAAATTGAAAATTGACTTTTATGAATTTGCACTTGATTTTATGGACTGATTGTGATATAATAAGCTGAAATGAGATTGTCTATGTCTATGGTGATAACTTTTAAGCATGTAAACTGATTTTGGCAACTTAAAATCCCAACAGTGACAAGTAACAAGAGATTAAAGGTAAGTTTGACTTTTCACTGAATAAGAACTTGATTTTATTTCTTGTTTGAGTTATTAGACTCTAGTGTGACAGACTTCAAGCAAGAATATTATCTCAAACACCCTGTTACTCAATTATCACAGCAAAACCAAACAGTCTTGTGGACGCTGTTTTAAAGCTTTTCAAAGAGTTTCACGAGATCAAGACCAAGAAATCTATTAAGAAGCTTATAATAACATTAAAGAAGACCGAATAATTATAAAACAACAACAATATCAACATAAGGCAATTGAAATTCCAAGATTGAGTAAAATGCTTACAAATTGGTTTCTAAGGAAAACCGAGAACCTTGGTGCAAAATTACTCCTATATCTTACCAATAAGCTCTAAACCATATAGCAATCCAATTTTAATACTGCAACATTGTCTTGATCAATTCTCTCTAGGATTTTTATTTTTAACTAATATTTTTGGTATTTTTGATAATTTTGAGTTTTGACTGTAAACTACTTTCTTTTGGTTACTAAAAGCTTATAAGAACTTTTTAAGAGCTTATATGAGCTTTTAAGTCTAAAACAACAACCACAAACAACTTAAGTTAAATTTGAGATTTTTGGCTCAAAAATTGCATAAACTGAATTTGTAAATAAAACTTGAAATTGAAACTGTAAACAAACTTTTATTACATTGAAATAAGATTACAAGGTACTGGAAAGCTTAAACTTGCACTGGAAAACTAAATTTAACTAAGTCGACATTTTCTAAATTAAAACTACACTACTTGCTTTACTCCTCTGCTTCTTTTCTTCTTTATAGACTTTCAAAAGCATCCTCACTCTTTTCGATCATTTCCCACCATTGGATAGGTCAAAGTAATCACAACCTTTGATTTTAACTTTTGGCGCCATTATATGTAAAGCAAAAAGTCTAATAGACTTAAACGAACTTAAACACAAATGCAATTAAGATCGAGAGGAATATAGGGAATTCTGGGTCGTTAAGTCCCACGGAGGATGAATTGGTGTTTAAACAACTTCAGATAGAATGATCACTAAGGATAGTGATCGATAAGGATATCGATGGAAAATTATCTAAAGAAAAGATTTACAAATAAAAGCGACTTAAATGCAAATTAAAAAGATTAAAAGTTAAAATCTATTAAATAAACGCTATCACTATTTTTACAAATCGATGAACGTTTATTTTATAAAACAAAATAACTTAAATAAACTATTTTAATCAAAGCGTAAACTTAAATTATTTAAAAACGTTATTTAAAAGCGGAAAGCAGCGTTACGTTTAAAAATTACTGGGGAGCGCAAGCAAAACGTAAATTTTATGAAATAAAAGGCCTACAAGTGTAAAATCAATTTTCTTACAAAATATATGTTAAAAGAAAATTTTAGAAAAAAATTTATATTTTTTGACTTTTATATTTTTATTATGATTTAAATAAGTTTTACACTAATTAAATGTTAAAAATACTAAAACTATTAGGAAAAATCGAAACTTTTATAGAAAATACTTTATACTAATACAGATTTAAGAAAAATAGAAAACTTGAAAAAGCTACTTTGAATAAGCTAGAAATAAGCTTAAATGTTCGTTAAGCTAAATGAGACAAGAGGGCTTATGTATTTGATTATGCAAAGCATGACAAGAAAGACCCAAGGGCGCTATTGGTTCCAGGTACCCCTCTTGTCACTCTCAAAAGGCTGGAGGTCTCAGGTTCGAGCCTGCCTCCACCCTTTTTGCAAAACATTTTTATTTTTGAAATTTTCTTTTTACAACTTATTGAATACAAGTAAATAAGCACTTTTCTCAACTGCAACTCTTTATGAAAAACACTGATAAGCACAGAAATAAGCTAAGATCACAACAGTAAGCAAAAATATAGAATAAGCACAAGCTTAAGTTATTATGGCTAACAAGCTATGAAATAAGCACAAATGACTAAGAGTGAACTACATAAGCATTAATATCTATTTTTACAACTGAATAAGCTCAAAACTTGGAAATAAGCACTAAGCAAAACTAAATAAGCACTTAGTCTAAGCGGTTAAACACGATTACACTGCTTGGGTTTCTAGGCAACCTTTAAGCTAACAATTAAGCACTAGAATAAGCTACAAGATGAAAATGAAAGCTGCAATGCCTAGTTAACCAAGTGAGCTTTACAAAATCTAATTTACAAGGATTGGCTTATTCTAATAAACATATGAGAAGCTTATTAAGAAACTGAAAAACCATGATTACTAGATGTACACAGGAAATGGACAAAATAAAAAAACACTGAGCAAACCTAGGAAATAAGCTAGAAATGGAAAAACCAAACTTGGATCCTTGAGACAGCTAGGTGAGCTTCTCAAAAAGCTAAGTTTCACAGAATTAAGCTAACTAATAAGCTCTTTGAGAGCTTATAAAATAGATTACCAACACTGTGAACAGGACACTATATTGTTTTACTAGGTACTTTTAGCTTAATTTTAAGTACTTATATGTAAGATATAACTTTTCACATACACATCAAACCATAACACAAGGTGGCGAATAAGATGGAATTCTAGAGAGAAAGTTAGAGGTTTAGGGAACTTAGTGAGAGAAAGTGAAAGATATTATTATGAGCTCGACTCTACCTTGGAAGGTAGAGTATTTATAGTCTTACATAATTCGCCACACTTGGTGTGGATCGAGGCATCTGGTGGGTAAAGACCCGTCCGTCCTCCACGGTGTTACTTAACTAAATAACTACTTAACTTAAAGAACTACGACTACGAGCTTTCTAACGATTACATATACTTGAGGTGACCGACTCTTTAATCTGGGAATTTCTAATTCCTAACAATCTCCCCATGGAGGTCACCTCAATAATGCACCAAAATTACATAGAATACAAATAGATAATCAATAACAATTGATCTTGCATTCTTGATGTAGTCCTTTGCTCCAAGCTCGTAGTCATTGATTCTTCACATTGCATGATTGGTTACTTAAGTGGAGGTCTTTTCTTGATCCACGTGATGATGAGTTTGAGCCATCTTTGGAGATCATCGGCTATCAAAATCTACGAGACATCCTTTGTGGTGTTGGTATTTTGTGATGTTGTGACTTTAGGACCGACATGCTCACATTCGGATCATGAAATCATCACATCGAGTAGCGGAAGCTTTTGTTGAATCAAGATATTGGCGCAGCGTAGCGAAGCATGGGTGAAAATATCGTAATCATTGATGCACTAATCATGATTTCTTTTGAGTTGAATGTGTTAAGTGAGCATGCGGCTATGGATTGACCGCTTCATTCGATCATTTAAGCGTCGGGCGTGCACGCATACAACAGTTAGCAACAAATCGCACGAAAGTGTCTTTGATCACTTCGTTGAATTGAGGTACACCCGCGGTTCCCGTTGATCGATACAAGTCTTGCTGTGATCGGTGGGATTCCTAAGAATCTCCTTGACGGGGTTTCGCAATTGTTCTAGTTTGTTCTTAAACCGAGCGTCTCAAAGAAGACAACACGGAGCGAGTGAACCAAATAATTTTTAAGTCCATTGATTGATGAAAAGAGATTTGAAAAACAATCGTGTATTGCTTGATAGAAATTGTTTTGCAATACAACGAAGGTTTTATTGAAAATCAATTATCAATCATAAAATACCTTTTGGTTTGAAAAATGAGTACACGGACGATGTGCTAAAGAAAAGAGTTTATAAGCACAAAGACCGTTTTTCAAAGGTATCCGTCAATCCCTAACTGAACGAGATTGATTCAAGAAATTGAATCGCCCCATTGTTTCTGTTCGGTTGTCACATGGTTGATCCATATAATAGATCACACATGCCACCTACCAGGAGCTTGTTTGATGTAGGCTCGAAGGCTTTCCATCTTCACCGTGAATATGTAAACACATCACTCGGATGTTACAGCAATACCACAAGGATAATGCGTGGGACTCAAGATATAATCTCTCTTTCCACATTGTGTGAAACAGAGAGCCTTCATTGAAAGTGTCCTAATGAGATTTATTGATGATCTCGTGGCTCTAGACTCAATTTGTGCATATTTGGATCCTATAACGGAGACTAGGGAGAGGTCTCCTTCTTCAATATCAACCATCTCTAAGAAAGTCGATAGATAATGTCGGTTCCCGTGAGAATGAAACAAGCCCTTTTAAGAGGAACTTGAGTGGTTTGGAAAGTTGAAGTGCGGTGCGTCCTTTGGGTCCATGACGTCTTGTCTTCAATACCGATGTTACCATCGTTAGCATATACGGTGAACCCGGTTTACGCCTAATGTTGAATTAATGGAGGCTATTTGTTTTCACCCTATTTTCATTCAATTCTTTTAATTCTTCAACCCCTTGATTGCTTACGAGACTTCATAGCTAGAACCTTGTTGGGTTTATTCCAAGACTAGCTCGGTCTTAGTCCGCACTCTTCCCATATCTCATTTTCTCCTTTTATCATCATACCTAAGGACTTCTACACTAACTAGTGGATTGTCCTCGGTAGATCCCTCCGATTCTCGCGGATCATGGGAACACATACCTAACCTTATCATCCTTATATCACCGTACATGAAGTAAAGTTGGTCGGTCTATTTGGTATTGTTCATCCGCCAATGGATCCAATTGAAAACCATTTGAAAATCAATTCGGATACTTGTGATATATTATCAAAGCTTTTGTACCGAATTGTTTTTGATATTTTAAACGAGAACTCCCCTCAACATGTGCATCAAGTATTGAAAATGTTTTGCACGGAGGCAAGAGAAATAATTTACTTCTTTTGATTACCATTTTCTAAAAGATATCAACATCACTTCCTCAACGGATCAAGTGGGTAAAGCAAATCCGGGAAGGATGATGTTTCCATGAATTTTGCTCCCCTCAATATGTGCCTCGAGGTTTGAAAAGAGTTTTGCACATACTAGAGGAACCCGCGCGATAGGATGAATGATCACGTTTCAAATCAAAGGTTTAAGATAGATGCTCCCCTCGACATGTGCATTGAAAAATTGAAATCGTTTGTCACATGTGAGAAGGACGGCATGTACATTCTTTTATAACCATTTACACGATTATCGGTTTAAATCCAATTTAAATCACACATTCTCCCCGATCACAATTATCAAATCATTTGAGATTTGTGATCTCGTATAGATTTAAATTGATTTTGAAAGCTTTGAGGAGAATTGTGACTTGATTGTGAAAGTGTTTTAAGCGATGTGGATTGGATTTAAGACTTTACACTCCATTTATAAAACATGCATGTATATCTTTTGAAAACAATTTAATGCCAAATAACTTTTTAATTTAATTGAAATCATTCTCCCCTCAATCAATAGCGTAGGTTGTTGATTGAGAGATAGAGATTTTGACAAATAAGTCGATGATTATCAAAAATAGAGATTGAGTTATTTTCAAAGCATTTAGTTTTCAATGATAGGGTTTATAGAATCGAGCATAGGATTTGAAAACATGGTAAAACATGGCTCTGTTCTTTCTTTAAAAGCGGGTTATTGCACGAAAATGACAATAAACCATTTCTCTTTCTCCCAAAATATTTTTGATTTTTTTTTTTTTTTTTTTTTTTTTATAAATTCGAACAACATCTAAAGTCCGTGTCATTCTTTGAATGATGACAAAAAACCGTAGATATTATCGAACCGAAAAACATGACAAAAATGACAATATTTTTGAAGATTTTTCAATTTTTGATTTTATGGATTTTGAAAGTTTTATAATTTTCTATTTTGTTTTTCTAATAACTATTTACAAGAGATAGATGAAGGTAGACCTTTACTCCTCGTCTTCCTCCACGAAGGCGTTTGAGAGTTCGGTTGAAGACTTTTCAAACCAAGGCGTGGAAGAATAAACTCAAAACGTTCTCTTGGAAGAGCTTTGGTGAAGATGTCCGCTAACGATATTCGAGACCTCACAAAATATAGTTCCACCACACCTTTTTCCACTTTCACGATGAAATGATGTCGAATGTCGATATGCTTTGCTCTTGAGTGTTGAGCGTTGTTGCATGAGAGAGCAATAGCACTTTATTATCACGATGCTGGAGGATTTTGTTGAATTCAAAGCCATAGTCGGATAATTGAGATCTCATCCATAGGATTTGAGCACAACAAGATGACATGGCTATGTATTCGACCTCGTAGAGGAAATAGAAGTACTCATTTGCTTCTTTGAAGACCGACTCACAAGCTTATCACCCAAAACCGAGCACCTCAGGCGTGCCGGACGTGTATCTTGACAACTGCATGATCGGCATCTGCATAGGCCGTTAGTGACATACCGGTGTCCTTGGTACCATAGTCCCATATTGATGGTTCCTTGGATATCCGAAGACCCGTTTAAGCGCTTCAAGGTGCTTTTAGTAGGCTTAGCACGGTATCTAGCACACATGCATCTGAGAGAATAAGATGTACGGTCTACTAGCGTTGAGATACATCGGGGATCAATCATACTCCTATATTTTGTTTGGTCGATCATGATCCACGAGAGGTCCTCATCTAGTTTGGTTCGGTCAATCATGGGGGTGTCAGCGAAATCACTTGAATCAAATCCAAATTTCTTTAAAATCTACATTGCATATTTAGATTGATTTATGAAAATGCCTCCGGGACTTTGTGAAATTTGTAATCCTAAGAAAAATGACATTTGTCCCATCATTGACATTTGAAACTTTGAACTCATTTCATTTGAAAACGATCACATTCCATTGGGTCGGTCGAGGCAAAAATAATATCATCAACATAAATTTGAACATGAATCAAATGTTTGCGACTTCTGGTGAACAATGTAGGATCAATGCTCCTTTGATGAATCCGGTTGATAGAAGAAACTTAGACGATGTATCATACCATGCCCTTGGAGCTTGCTTTAAACCGTAAAGAGCCTTCTTCAAGCGGTGGCGTGAGTAGGATGCTCTTGATTCACAAATCCTTGGGTTGGTGGCGTGAGCGACTTCTTTAAGATCTCCGTTTAGAAATGCCGTCTTTACATCCATCGATAAACCACCATGTTCTTGCTAGCGACGTTAGCGAGAAAAGATTCGATGGCCTCGATTCGAACAAGCGGAGCAAAAGATTCTTCAAAGTCTATACCCTCCTCTTGGCGATATCCTTTAGCAACTAATCGAGCCTTGTTCTTGACACATCACCATGCTCATCAAGTTTTACTTTGAAGATCCATTTAGAGCTATAATCATAGCACTGATCGGAGGCGGTACTAACTCCCGTACATCAAGTCGATCAAACTCATGAATTTCATCTTGCATAGCATTGAACCACTATCTTCATTCATAGCGGTTTAACATCTTTTGGTTCGATCTTAGATAATCTGAGTTGAAGAAGCACCATAAGGCATCGGTTGCGAGTTGCTTCCGGGTTGATCTGGGACGGGAGGGATTACCAATGATGTTGTCTAATGGATGATCGTGAGTCCATTTTACGAGGTGTTCATGGGCATTTGTTGAGGCGGGGTAGGCGAGTCGATGTCTCACGAAGAAGATGGTTCTGGCGATGATTCGGGAGTAGCAAATATGTTTTCAAATGGAGCATCTTCGAGGAGTTTCAAAGGATTAACTTCATCATTGATGCGAAACATTTCCATGATGTACATTTGAAGAATGATGATTTGTTGATGAGGCGAAGGATCGTGACGGTGCTTCTTGACTTCGAGATATTGGCGATGGATTGACTTCATTCACGGAATCGAGCATCCTCTGTTGTAGGGATCGATTACCTCATTAGTAGTAGACTCATCTGATTCATCAAACATTGGATCAAACAATTTCTTTACATCATCTTGATGGAGGTACATATGGTGTTTCTTGAGAGGAGTTTGGAACAAGGGATGAACCAATAGGATTGTTATGAAGTGCGGGTCTGGTGGAGTGTCGAGGAGCCATTTGACCGGTCGGCTCATCAAGCGTAACGTGAATTGTTTCCATGATATTTCGGGTTCTTTTGTTGTATATTCGGTATCCCTTTTTGTTTGGTGCATATCCTACAAATACTCCAATGTCGACTTTAGCCCTAAGTTTGCCCAGTCTTGACCTTCATTAGTTGGATAGCACAAGGCACCAAATACGAAGGAAAGATAGATTAGGTTTTCTGTTGTGGACAAGTTCATATGGAGTTTTCCATGAATGGTGTGAATCGGGGAGCGATTTTGTGTGTAACATGCGATGCAATTGCTTGCTTGACCCAGAAACATTGGAACCTTTGAGTAAATCGGCATTGTTCTAGCGACTTCAACAAGAGTCGATTTAGTCTTTCAACTACACCGATTACATTGAGGGGTTCGTGGAACACTTCTTTGATGGTGATTCAATGCTTTCATAGAATTCACTAAGTTGTTTGTTGACAAACTCGGTTCCATTGTCTGCATTACGATAATTACGGCGGTTTTGTTTAGTCTAACTGCAATGTTTGATGAGTTTGATGATGATATCGGAGTTTCATCCTTTGTCCTTAAGAACTTGACCGGTGAATCTAGAATAATCATCAACCACAACTAACACATATTTCTTCCCAAAGATATTCTGCACCTCATTGGTCCACATAAATCCATATGAATCATATGAAGAACTTCGTGACGAGTTAGTAGGTTTGGGTTTATGGGCATACTTCTTGCTTTTCCCCGATTGACATCTTGAACAAAGATGATCCTTTTCATACTTTAGTCTAGGTAGACCTACAACTAAGTCCTTTACGGAGAGATCGTTGATGGTGCCAAGTTCAAGTGATTGAGGCAGCGATGCCATAACCATGACTTTGTTTTAGATGCCTTTGATAACAAGCAGATTGGTGAAGCTCTCATCATGTCATCGATAGAGATAGTGTAAAGGTTTGAGCCACGAGTTCCTTTCAGCAGTTCCTTTCCATTAAGATCTCTAACAAGCGGTATGTTTTCGAAGGCTACTTCTAGATCGAATCACGAAATTGACCAGCGAGAGAACAGTTATGACCTAAACCTTCCACATAATACACTGGAGATGACACTATCACCAACAACATAATCTCCATAACCCATATAGCACAAAATGATCATTACCAAATCTAACGATCCGATGAATTTGCTCACGAAGTTCATGAGCCGTGACGGTCTCCAGATCATATGCTTGGAGCGACTGAGTCCGGTACCCGCGAGCGATTTGAGCGATCTGCGGTTGAACACGCAGACAAGAATGGATAAGCGGATATTTGGGATCCCCATGCAAGAATGGGTTCCATTTGGTTAGTAGCAGTTGGACCACCCGCATCGAAATAGAAGCATTCATATCGAGACGGTGAAGTAGTGGACTCATTGTGAATAGATGCAATACTAGTGTACGTATTAGTCCTATTTACGGTGTGACCACTTCTTAAGGGAATAGTTCTACCAAGTAGGCATCCATTTTCTAGTGGGCATTATCGATTAGTCTTATGACCAATGGTATCAATAAAAGCCTATTACTGAATGTTCTTCTGTGGGTTTCCATTGTTTTCTAACTCTCTTCGCTTTTGCCTTTTAGCCTTTTAGCATGACTTATAGCATTAACAACATTAAGCGGACAATTAACATCATTAGGCGTAACATTAACATCACATTCAAGATTAGAAAGCGAATTCAAGCAATCATCGATTACAAGGTTTGCAGTAGCATCGAATTCGAATTAATTACGATGCGCCTATGGCTAATACTAGAATCAACACGATTCGTTTTATTCGATTCAAACTTAAGGTTCCTAGATTGTTCTTCTACTCTCTTCCGGTGCACATTCTTAGTTTGAGAGGTCCTATCATTCCTTGTATTGTCTTGAGACTTTGACCGCTCCCTTTAATGTCATGATTACTCTGTAGAGGAATGGGAACATTAGTTTGTTTTACTACTCTTGCACCACATGTTTAGATGTCTTGGGATCCGAACTACATGCGGTACACTAAGGTTCACTTTCTTAACATTAGAGTGCGAGATTAGTACTCTAGAAGGCACATTTGAGTTCACTTTCCTAGTATTGACGGATCTAAAATCGAACTACTCAATGGTGCACTACTCTCACATTCAAACCATTGGGAATCGAGTGCATGTCATGTTTACTCACCTGCACTACTCCTCACATTCAAACCATTGGGAATCGAGTGCATGTCATGTTTGGCCTTAGGCATTGAGCATGGAATCAAGGGTTAACTCTCTCACCTAATGTCTTTGGGCATATAGTGATCAAACATTCTAAGATTTCTTGAGATCGTTTGGCATATAAGCATGCATGTCCAATTGCATTATCATGAGGTTTCTCTAGCTTATCCTCTTCAACAATCTCACGCGGGCATTCTAAGCAATCCTTAAGGGATGAGAAATATGTTTGAATGGCAAGTTTGTTGTTCCTTAGGTGAGGGGGGACATATGTCACAGATAAAGTAGATTTATTACGAGTGAACCTTAGATACAACATTCTCCGCATTGATCATTGGCATTTTCCCTTTTACGACTCTTGATTCTCAATTTCCTTTTGCAATGAAGTTATTTGTTCGTTGTTTTTGTTACAGTGACTTTAATTGATTCAAACAACTCATTGAAATGACGTTTAACCTTTTCATTCTCTTCTAGGAAACTTTCGTTTCCTTTTGTAAAGCATTTACTAGGTTTTGAAGATGAAACGTTTGAGAATTCGAGAATCTAGAAGGAGGCATTTGGGAACTGTCATATTGTTCGTTTGACCCTTTAATTGAGAGATTTGGACTTTCAACTTTACGATCGTGTTACACCGAGCATGAATCATTCATCTCGTTTGTTTATTTGAAAACGCATCAAACTCGGAACATCGAAGATGTCTTGAAATTTGAAGTTTTGACATTTTCTTTGAGATGTTGATATTTTAGTTGTAGATTAAAGTACTCAACTTCTAGTTTAGAAAATGTTTAACCAAATTGTCATGATCATCGGTTCAATTTTCTCATTAAGTTTAGAATTAGTTTTTCAAGCTCAATGACACGATCATGGGAGACTTTCGAGGGCGCGAGATAGTTCATGAAATTTGGAAGCATTAATAGAGCAATTTGAGCGATGAAAAAGACATCTTGAGCAACACATTCATTAATAAGATTCTCATTCAATGTATGCGGGTTCTTCCTCTCGATCTCATTATATTTTAATGCACGCTCATAATCACTAATTTCAACTATTATTGCATCAAATTCCTTTTCCATTCCTTAATGTCAGTTTCTATCCCTTTTTAAGACTCTCAAAGTGTTCCTTTAAAAGTTTAAAGAAGGCATGACCTCGGTTAAATAACATTCTTTCATTTGTTCAAAACCCTTTCTCCTTGATGTGCCGATGGGTGTGATCCTTTTCTTGCAAGTTTTCTCAAAATCAACAAATAGTTGAAAAATAACGTATTGGCTAATTAAGATATTGCTTTTAGTGGCAATTGTTCTAGGAACAAGATGCATTGGTGTGTTAGGAGGATACAGTAGCTTTAGGCATTTTCCAAAGGGAGGATTTGTTTCTACAATATTTTCGACTGCCTTATCTAAATCCATTTTCGAAGACTTGTTAGGAGTCAACAAAGTCTGAGGCTTAAACTTGTTTAATGCAATCAGTTTTCCTTCTTATAATCATGAGGTGATATTTATGTTCTTCTCTTTGCATTTGGGGTCATCTAGTTTTTGTTCATCCTTTCCTAGTGACTTCATCGATTTCTTATCTTCCTCGGTGCACTCAACGCAACTAGGTTTACGCCTAGGCTTAAGAATTTCATTACCATCATAAATCACCTTATGAGCATTTCTAGCCTTTTGATTACCTCGGATTTGGTTCCTCAACAAGGGAATGCTATGCTTATCGCTTAAGACTCGATGTTTGGTGACCATGTGGCGATCTGAATGGTGTTTCCTTGTATGTACAACTTGTTTTCAAGTTTGTTTTCAAAGTTTTCGATTAGAAAAATCTCTCAAGAGCTTTGATTCTTTTGCATTAAATTCTTGCTTAAGCATTTTCACGTTTTCTTGAAGTTCTTGTTTTGCTTAGCTTGTTTTAGAAAGTTTTTCTTGCAAAGAATTTAATTCTTGTTTCAATACTTCTTCTCTAAAATTACTTTTTCTAATTCATGCGTGCTTGGTCATCCATTTCCTGCTTTCGAGTGGTCGACTCAAATTTTGCACGTTGTTCATAAATGGCAACACGTTCCTTATAGGCATTTAGTTCGAGATAATGGAATCATCGGAGCATGCGGTGAATTCATCAAAGACATAGTCATTGTTGATGCGAAAGATGCATCACTAGGTACAACTTCACTTTCACTTTGTTTCACGTATTGATCATATGGGACAATATTGATATTACCCGTATTTTCAATATTTGATTCAAAAGTTTCGGTTGGTTGTACTTTGTCATGCATCTGTTGCACATCGACATCATCATATAGCTTTAGTACCTCGAGATGAGTTTGTCCTTGGATGGGCCGACTTGTGATGAAGAAGAGATCTTGGGAGAAGCCATTGGAGAGATGCTAGCCATAAAGATTGTGTGTGCGATGGGTCCATCATCTACATCGAATCGTATGCATCACGATCGGCGACTTGAAAGGCGTTCGATGATTGTGACCTATCTCCGAGCAATTTGCTCATCCACATCGCATCATAGGTCTTGGCATTGCCCTCGGCAGAAACAATGAATTCCTCTTCATCCAACGCAGCACCATTGTCACGAGCTTGTGCCAACAACATCTTATCTACGAAGTAATCGGCGATTCTAGGCGCTTTGGAGATGTGCAGTTCCTTGCAATGTGTCCTTCACCACCACGGTTGTAGCATTTGATCGTCTTAGTTTGACCTTGGTTACCATTTCTTCCTCGATTAAGGTTGCCCACATATCCTCTACCAAAGCCACCCTTCCCCGATCATCTTGTCTTTCTGAATCGGTTGCACCACGATCCTTCCATCTTTAACGATGGCTTGATTATGTGGGTTAGATGCGATTCGAGGTTGTTGTTGGTTTGTGGGAGAATTCATGTTTTGACTAATGAGAAGAGCAAGTTGATTAATGATGTTACCCATGTGCATCGAAGATCGACTTGTTTGTCTTGAGGATCGAGGATGAGTTTGTGATTACCATTACCGGGGTATGACTTGTGATGCTTTGGTTGTGATTCCAATGTTTGAGTAGAAAGTTGTTGAGTCATTAGGCGAACTTGTCTCACCCCGGTTGGTTTTGAACCGATTGAGAATCAACTTTTCAAACATAGCATGTCTCGTTCGAAGGAGGAAGGCATAGAGTTGCTCATAGTTTGTATGTTTCAATCCTTTAGTGAGTTTCACGGATGTGACAAACTTGTGCCATTCGGGATTCATGTTGTTCACAAACTTTGAGTTCAAGCAGAATGTTAGCATAGTCATCTTGATGTTCCTCATGTCATTCACTAACTTATGAAATCTCACATAGTACTCATAGACACTCTCATCTAGTTTCATCTTGAAGTGCTCAAATTCATCATAGAGTTGGGATTCCTGTCCTCCATGGTTAATTACGAACACGAGAGAAGCATCTTAACGTTATCCCAAACAGCCTTTGCATCGGTGTTATGATTGATCGACTTGTAGATGTCTTTAGGAAGACCTTGAAGAACAATGTTTGAAGCCACGATGTGCACATCGAATCTCTTTTCTCCTCATTATCAAGCTCATTGTACATCTTAGGTCCGTCCATTCCGTGTGAGGGAGTACCATCTTCATTAGTATCAAGTATGTCTCTAGTCGTTTCAACCCGATATGGTCCTTCATCAATGGATTTGAGAATGTTTACACCATTTTCCTTTCCAAGGCAATACAATCGATTCGTTGAGCCCAAGAATCGTAGTCGATTCATCAAGCATTGGTGGGCGAGTATCACGAGCCACCGCTTGAACATCCTCGGCAACGATGGAGATGGCGGTGGGAACATTGGGAATGTTGGTAGACATGTTAACAGATTATCACGATTTTATAACTCTATGATTAAGCGGAAATAGATTCTTTCACGGGTTTTACTAAATCAAGAGAAACCGTAAACAATCACTCAAGTTGCTAGATGATAACGTCTTAACTTCGCTACCAAATAATGCACTAAGTCGCTAGAAATTAGTGCACTAAGTCGCTAACCCTTAACTCGCTACACGTCTAAGTCGCTAGAGTCCCAGTCGCCAACGGAAAAAGCAAGTCGCTAAGTAGTAACTCGCTCTGGACTAATTCGCTAGCCAAATTTGTGCGATGATTACCACACAAGTCGCTAGATATGCAGAGTCGCTAAAGAGCAACTCGCTCATGACTAAAGTCGCTACCACAGTCGCTAACCGTAGTGGAGATTCCACTACTTGTGCTTTAACTTCGCTAGCTCTAACTCGCTAGCTTTTATAGCGTAAGTCGCTACAAAACTAAGAAGTAAGTCGCTACCAAGAAAACAAATCAGAGCTAATTCGCTAGCTTGAAAAACCAAATAACCTTCACTTTTCAATCCAAAACAACCCAACCAAGATGATTCAAGCTTACCAATGAAAACCTAAACACTTTTGATGATTCTAAACATAAAAGTACCAACAAAATTCAAACTTTAACACAAGAAATCAACCAAATGATGCAAAACCACTAAACTTTTTCAAACTCAAAAACCACCTAAAACCACTATAAATCCAAAGATGTGCAAGATATGATCTAACCATGGCTCTTGATACCAATTGTAAGATATAACTTTTCACATACACATCAAACCATAACACAAGGTGGCGAATAAGATGGAATTCTAGAGAGAAAGTTAGAGGTTTAGGAACTTAGTGAGAGAAAGTGAAAGATATTATTATGAGCTCCAACTCTCCTTGGAAGGTAGAGTATTTATAGTCTTACATAATTCGCCACACTTGGTGTGGATCGGGCATCTGATGGGTAAAGACCGTCAAGTCCTCCACGGTGTTACTTAACTAAATAACTACTTAACTTAAAAGAACTACGACTACGAGCTTTCTAACGATTACATATACTTGAGGGTGACCGACTCTTTAATCACAAGAATTTCTAATTCCTAACATTATATAAGCTTGAAAATGAAAACAAAAGTTGGACTAAGCAAGTTGACCGGTGAGCTTTTCAAAAAGCTAAAAATCTAACCGTCTAGTCTACTATAGAGCTTTTGAAAAGCTTGTGAAAAAGCGAAAAATCACCGAGTAAAACTTATTTGAATCTTTGAATGAAATGGGACAAGCTAAAAGCCATGGCGGGCTTATCAAACAAGCTTCAAAATGATAAAACAAACTTGAGACCTCTAGATGACTAGGGTGGCTACCCAAAGAACCAAAGATCAAAAGATTTGGTCAACTAATAAGCTATTTATGAGCTTGTGAAAGTGGTGGTAAAAGCGTACTGCAGGAGCTTTTGACTTTAAAGTAACACATACAGTTTGACTTTTATGAACTTCCATTGATTTTATAAAATTTGAACATGTTATGATAAGCTATAATAAGATGATTATAAGTTATATTATCAAGTTATGAACTAATATGATAAGATTTGCAATCTATTGGATTAACGATTAACTAGCGATTTAAGCATAAGCTATTTTGACTTTTAACTAAACTAGGATTGAATTTTAACACTTGGTGAGCTATATAGAGCTAATGTATAATGAAACACTAACAAACAATATTAAACATAAGCTAGAACACTTATTTATCAATAAATCCAAACATCCCTTTATAAGGACTGTTATGAAGATTTTCAAAACAACCTTATTATTTAGACCTTAATACTAATTTAATACTTTATCTTATGATTATATTAATCCTAGAAGCATAAAAGATCGAAATTCATGCATGAAACACGATATGAACATTATACAATTTCAAGCGTGAGATTGCAATTATAAGCTTTAACTAAAATCAAAGAACAAGCAACCTGATTTAACTTGTATTATCACTTAATAATACCACTGAAACATAGAAACATAAAGATTAAAGCACATAACATACATATACAGTTAAATGCTAAAATGAGTAAAAATCTTACAAAATGGATTCCAAGTGGAAAATAAGAACCAAGGACTGAGAACTCGAACTATGGCTTCCATGAAGCTCTATACCCAAAAGCAATCCATTTTCAACCTTGCTTCAATCTACGGATCACCATTCCCATGATTTTTTATTTTAACTAATTTTTCTTTATTTTTCTTGTTTTCTTTTGTTGAATAAAGCTGGAATTTAAAGTCTTCTAAAAGCTTATAAGCTTTGTCAAGAGCTTATAGGAACTTAAGAAGCAAAAACAACAATGATAACAATATTTGCATAACTTGAGAATTTAAACATGGAAATTTGCATAAAGCGAATTTGAACTTAAAACTTGAAATTCTTTATTGAGAAAGATTCAAAATACTGATATTGCTTAAAAGGTTCTTGAAAGCTAAGAAATACATGAAATTAAATTAAGCTAATACGACATAAACTACACTAAACTACTCTACATAGTCTTTTACGATTGCTTCTCTCTTATTTATTGAACTCTTTTTGTTCCTTGTCGACATATGATTAAATCCCACCTCTTTTCAGCCTTTGGATCCATTCCCATCATCATAATTGCCAAATGTCAAATTGGCGGGAAAAGCTGTTTGAGTAGGTTTTAACATTAAATGGGCTTTGGTTGTTTGTGTAGGTGGAGGGGGACAGGGTGTGAAATGGTTAAGGAGTTGGTGATGGAAAAACAGGTGGATGTGGAGTTGTGGTAGCAGGTGTCGATGGGAGAGGGATGGTGAACAGTGACCGGCGCGTGTTTAATTTTAAAACACTGGTGCTTGGACTGGGTTAAGGGTTGGGCTTGGTTTTCATTTGGGCCACAGCTGGATTGTAGGATTGGATTTGGGTAGGATTAATAACACAAGGGTCCATTTGGTTTTATTAGTGTAATAAGCCCAAGGACTAAAATTGTAGTTTCTGAAATCTTGAGGGACTGAACCTGAAATATTTCAAAAGTATTCACAAGGACTAAAATTGTTAAGTTAGATAAACCAAAGGACCAATATTTCATTTTATTACAATTTTCAACACAGGGGACCATTTATGTAATTTTCCAAAGTTTAGGGGTTAAATTGTAATTTCCTCAAAGTTATCAAAATAGTTCCAAATTGTAAATTCATGAATAGTACAAGGGTATATTTTGTAAAATTTCCATTTTGAATACCCGAGGACCATTTTGCCAATTTGTAACTTGAAGGGTAAAGTTGCCATTTTGTGTAAACTTTCATCCGAGGATCATTTGTGAATATTTTTGGTTTCCCAAGGACTTAAGTTGACTTTTCATCATTTAAAACATTTAGGGACTAGTTTTGACAATTTGAGTAACCGAGGGATGAAAATGACAATTGTTGTGAAATTGATCATTTTCACTTGTTTTTCAATCCTTTGTACACAGAATCACATAAAACACATTTTATGAATTTGTATCATTTGAGAGTCATTTGTGTGTTTTGGTTGTTTTGTGGGTTTATATAATACAAATATATGTGTATTTAGACACATATCAAATCCATAACTAAACTATTGCTAGTCCTAACAATCTTTTATTTAAAACTTAATGGATTTGAAAAACTCTTTACAAAAGCCATCATACGGAGTAGCCAAATGTTTGATTCAAGTAAGAACCTTGGTACCTCGATAACCAAATGATTTTGAGCAAATCATAAGCTTTCAACGGTTTGATTTGTCTTTACGAAGCCGTACCATACGGACTAGCCAACTCTTAGATAAATTATCAATATTATCTTTGGTGAGTGAATACCAATTATGGATTTTCAAGCGCCTTTACCACAAGCCATAAACTTCGGGCTAGCCAACTTTTCACTAGTTTAAAGATATGGTGAGTTGAACACCATACAATTTTAGGCAAATTGCAAGCCATAAGCAGATTTGAGATATCTTTACCAAGAGCGTTTGCTCTGGATTAGCCAATCCTTATGTGGGTTAGACATGGTGGATGATTACCATTTGTTGTGTTTAGTACATAGTACTTCCACTAATAAAAATTTTAAAATTTGGCCATTTTGGGGAAAAAGGGACTAAAAGGGTACATTATGATCAAATTAGCGAATTTCCCCACACTTAGAAATGAATATTGTCCTCAATATTCAAAGTCACCAATTGTTATGCGAAACTTAGAATGTAAAAGATAACATTACTAGCTAAGTGTAGAAACACAAGTTATTCTCTTTTAATATTTACAATTTTCATTCATTTTTAAAATCTATAAACAACATGTGGGGCATCTCCCCACACTAAGGTGGTACACACGGTGAAAACCCATGTTTTAGCTCTTTTTTTTGATTACCGAGTCGCTAGCTTGACTCGACCCGAATTAATTTGTTCATGGGAAGTAAGTGGAAGAGACAATCTCCATGGGACTTTCATTCAAAATGTTTGTATAAACATTGAAGTGCGTGAAAGTTCCACACCGATGAGATATAGATAGAACCGCTCAAAAATGATAAATGAAAATCTGGGGTCAAAGATAATGTCTTCATTCGAAGGAGTGAAGAGCGAGGAGAAGCCACGGGATAAGTAAAAAGAGAAAGAAAGTCATGATAAAGATCATGATTAACTCATCATCACTCACGGGAGAATTCATGGTAGCATGAATTTCATCTTTTAAGCTCAATTGGTCTAGACATATCCGGGTGTGTCTAGATCAAAATAAGTTATCATACTCGGTGAGATATGATATCGTGAGTTCACGGAGAACTCCTCAAAGGAAAATGATTCATATTCAGGATTGATTTGACCGAGTTCAGCAGGGAACTCATCAAAATAAATGATTCATAATCGGGAGAGAATTATGAGAATGAGAAGTGGTAATACCACTAATCTTCTCTCCCGTATGATCAAAATAGAGCGTTTGCAATTCGGAATAGAATCATTGAAGAAAAGTTTACTATCCTCAAAGGGATAGGATATGAAATGAGCTTTTCATCAAAAGCCTCGATTCTAGAAATGAGAAGATTAACATTAAATAATGTAAGGCGAAGAGCTTAGTCTTGGATTATTTCTTCTTCATTCTCTTCTCTGGTGACTAGCTCGGAAGGTAATTCCTCCATATAACGATGTCTCCACAAGATAAAGAATAGTCCTCATCGGAATCGAGAACATCTCAATATGATCATTTTGGAAGACAAGAGGAGTAGGGATATCACACAAATGCTCGAGAATTCCTGTGACTCTCTAGGGATTGGGACAAGGTCCTTAACACTAGACTTTATGAATTCGTCCGATTCCTTTTCGAGGAGCAGTGTCAAGATGCTCGTCTCCCATGCTCGGAGAGTGAGTGTGAACCTCGGGTGTGATAGCGATGGGCGAGGAGTTGAGAAGGACTAGCGGTTATGGATTCTACAAGTTCCATTATTTCTCACTAGTGATTCGGTCATATTCTTTTCTCCTGTATTTCCACGGATGGAATCTCAAGCGATGAACTTGATGAATAAAATTGTAGAATATCAAGGGTATCTTCTTCATCATCGTCATCGGGAATGAAATGGAATTGAGACTAGATTTGAATGCTTTTGTAGTGCAATTGATTCCCAACAGAGTGTTTTCAATGGCAACTGGGAATCTAATTTAGCATCCCGCTCTTGACTAACAAAACTTCCATGGATTTTTCATTTGGATTATCTTGGGAGGACATAGCCGACTCCTCCTTAAGTTCTTTTAATAACTCAAGACTCTTGATGAGAAGGTGCATCGTAGTTTCATGAGGAGTTGCTTGAATCATTTAGTCTTGTGGAGGTTGGTCTTGATCTGAAGAGTCGTAATTGTTACAAGGAAATGGATTCCTGTTTGACAATCCGAGCTAGAGTGAGGACCTCCACAATACTCACAATGATAAAACCGATGTGGTACATGAGTTATGTGTGTTGTTGTCATAATTGTTATCGGGAACTTGCTCATAGACAAGCACGTTTCACGATTGACAATCGAAGCGTAGTGTGAACCACCACAATACTCACATGATGCTGCTTGAGTCTCACGGTGTGGTGGTGATGGAATAAATCGGTTGTGTTATGGTAGGAATAGGGATCTTGGTTATAAACGGACCCGTTCACTGATTCCACCATGCTACAAGCTGGGCGATTACCACCATTATAAGGACCACCACACCATTGACAATCGAGAGGGTGAGGATAAGACATAGAAAGAATCAAATGGTTCTAGAGGGTAGAAATGAAGAATCAAAGATGTGAGAGGGTAAAGATGGATATTTTGGATTTTGAATAAACATTTTGAAAAACAAAGGATGAAAATATTTTTGGATTTTGTGTTTGTTGAAAACTTGAATAAAAAAATGTTTTGGTGTTGTTAACACTTTAGGAAAAGTGTTAATGTACTTTTGATTTTTAAAAGCATTTACAAAAATGTGGTATATGTGCAAATGCAGATGCGGAAATGCTTAAAACACGCTTCTGACCTCCCGGCGTAAAATTTTATATGTGCTAAGCAGTCAAGTCTAATAGACTTAAAAGCGACAAACACAAATCACGATTAAGATCGAGGAGGAATATAGGAATTCACAGGTGCGTTAAGTCCCACGGAGGATGAATTGGTGTTTAAACAACTTGATGATAGAATGATCACTAAGGATAGTGATCGGTAAGGATATCGATGGAAAATTATCTAAAGAAAGATTTACAAATAAAAGCGACTTAAATGCAAATTAAAAGATTAAAAGTTAAAATCTATTAAATAAACGCTATCACTATTTTTACAAATCGATGAGCGTTTATTTTATAAAACAAAATAACTTAAATAAACTATTTTAATCAAAGCGTAAACTTAAATTATTTAAAAGCGTTATTTAAAGCGGAAGCAGCGTTACGTTTAAAAATTACTGTTGGGCGCAAACAAAAGCGTAAATTTTATGAAATAAAAGGCCTACAAGTGTAAAATCAATTTTCTTACAAAATATATGTTAAAAGAAAATTTTAGAAAAAAAATTTATATTTTTTTGACTTTTATATTTTTTATTATGATTTAAATAAGTTTTTACACTAATTAAATGTTAAAAAATACTAAAACTATTAGGAAAAATCCGAAACTTTTATAGAAAATACTTTATACTAATACAGATTTAAGAAAAATAGAAAACTTGAAAAAGCTACTTTGAATAAGCTAGAAATAAGCTTAAATGTTCGTTAAGCTAAATGAGACAAGAGGGCTTATGTATTTGATTATGCAAAGCATGACAAGAAAGACCCAAGGGCGCTATTGGTTCAGTACCCTCTTGTCACTCTCAAAATTTGGAGGTCTCGGGTTCGAGCACCCTCCACCCTTTTGCAAAACATTTTTTTTTGAAATTTTCTTTTTACAACTTATTGAATACAAGTAAATAAGCACTTTTCTCATTGCAACTCTTTATGAAAAACAACGATAAGCGAGAAAATAAGCTAAGATCACAACGATGGCAAAAATATAGAATAAGCACAAGCTTAAGTTATTATGGCTAACAAGCTATGAAATAAGCACAAATGACTAAGAGTGAACTACATAACTGTTAATATGCTATTTTTACAACTGAATAAGCTCAAAAACTTGGAAATAAGCACTAAGCAAAAACTAAATAAGCACTTAGTCTAAACTGGTTAAACACAATTACAATGTTCGGTTTCTAGGCAACCTTTAAGCTAACAATTAAGCACTAGAATAAGCTACAAGATGAAAATGAAAGCGCAATGCCTAGTTAACCAAGTGAGCTTT
>CM040241.1:261023491-261056476 GCA_022545495.1 Chrysanthemum lavandulifolium | reverse complement strand
ACACAAGTCGCTAGATATGCAAGTCGCTAAAGAGCAACTCGCATGGACTAAGTCGCTACCATTGTCGCTAACCGTAGTGGAGATTCCACTACTTGTACTTTAACTCGCTAGCTCTAACTCGCTAGCTTTTATAACCTGTAAGTCGCTACAAAACTAAGAAGTAAGTCGCTACCAAGAAAACAAATCCGAGAGCTAATTCGCTAGCTTGAAAACCAAATAACCTTCACTTTTCAATCCAAAACAACCCAACCAAGATGATTCAAGCTACCAAATGAAAACCTAAACACTTTTGATGATTCTAAACATAAAAGTACCAACAAAATTCAAACTTTAACACAAGAAATCAACCAAATGATGCAAAACCACTAAACTTTTTCAAACTCAAAACCACCTAAAACCACTATAAATCCAAAGATGTGCAAGATATGATCTAACCATGGCTCTTGATACCAATTGTAAGATATAACTTTCACATACACATCAAACCATAACACAAGGTGGCGAATAAGATGGAATTCTAGAGAGAAAGTTAGAGGTTTAGGGAACTTAGTGAGAGAAAGTGAAAGATATTATTATGAGTTCCAACTCTACCTGGAAGGTAGAGTATTTATAGTCTTACATAATTCGCCACACTTGGGCCGGATCGTGCATCTGCTGGTAAAGACCCGTCTGTCCTCCACGGTGTTACTTAACTAAATAACTACTTAACTTAAAAGAACTACGACTACGAGCTTAACGATTACATATACTTGAGGTGACCGACTCTTTAATACCGGAATTTCTAATTCCTAACATTATATAAGCTTGAAAATGAAAACAAAATGGGACTAAGCAAGTCGACCAAATTGAGCTTTTCAAAAAGCTAAAATCTAACCGCCTAGTCTACTATAGAGCTTTTGAAAAGCTTGTGAAAAAACCGAAAATCACCGAGTAAAACTTATTTGAATGCTGAATGAAATGGGACAAGCTAAAAGCCATGAGCAGGCTTATCAAACAAGCTTCAAAATGATAAAACAAACTTGAGACCTCTAGATGACTAGGGTGGCTACCCAAAGAACCAAAGATCAAAAGATTTGGTCAACTAATAAGCTATTTATGAGCTTGTGAAAGTGGTGGTAAAAACTGTGCACAGGGGAGCTTTTGACTTTAAAGTAACACATACAGTTTGACTTTTATGAACTTCCCATTGATTTTATAAGCTGAACATGTTATGATAAGCTATAATAAGATGATTATAAGTTATATTATCAAGTTATGAACTAATATGATAAGATTTGCAATCTATTGGATTAACAGTTAACTAGCGATTTAAGCTTATAAGCTATTTTGACTTTTAACTAAACTAGGACTGAATTTTAACACTTGACTGAGCTATATAGAGCTAATGTATAATGAAACACTAACAAACAATATTAAACATAAGCTAGAACACTTATTTATCAGCAAATCCAAACATCCCTTTATAAGGACTGTTATGAAGATTTTCAAAACAACCTTATTATTTAGACCTTAATACTAATTTAATACTTTATCTTATGATTATATTAATCCTGAAGCATAAAAGATCGAAAATTCATGCATGAAACACAGATATGAACATTATACAATTTCAAGCTGTGAGATTGCAATTATAAGCTTTAACTAAAATCAAAGAACAAGCAACTCGATTTAACTTGTATTATCACTTAATAATACCACCAAACATAGAAACATAAAGATTAAAGCACATAACATACATATACAGTTAAATGCTAAAATGAGTAAAAATCTTACAAAATGGATTCCAAGTGGAAAATAAGAACCAAGGACTGAGAACTCAAACTATGGCTTCCCATGAAGCTCTATACCCAAAAGCAATCCATTTTCAACCTTGCTTCAATCTCTGGATCACCATTCCCATGATTTTTTATTTTTAACTAATTTTTCTTTATTTTTCTTGTTTTCTGTTTTGTTGAATAAAACTGGAATTTAAAGTCTTCTAAAAGCTTATAAGCTTTGTCAAGAGCTTATAGGAACTTAAGAAGCAAAAACAACAACTGATAACAATATTTGCATAACTTGAGAATTTAAACATGGAAATTTGCATAAACTGAATTTGAACTTAAAACTTGAAATTCTTTATTGAGAAAGATTCAAAATACACTGATATTGCTTAAAAAGGTTCTTGAAAGCTAAGAAATACACTGGAAATTAAAATTAAGCTAATACGACATAAACTACACTAAACTACTCTACATAGTCTTTTACAGTGCTTCTCTCTTCTTATTTATTGAACTCTTTTTGTTCCTTGTCGACATATGATTAAATCCCACCTCTTTTCAGCCTTTGGATCCATTCCCATCATCATAATTGCCAAATGTCAAATTGGCGGAAAAGTCAGCTTGAGTAGGTTTTAACATTAAATGGGCTTTGGTTGTTTGTGTAGGTGGAGGGGACAGGTGTGAAATGGTTAAGGAGTTGGTGATGGAAAACAGTGGATGTGGAGTTGTGGTAGCAGTGTCGATGGGAGAGGATGGTGAACACGACTGACCGCGTGTTTAATTTTAAAACACCGGTGCTTGGATCAAGGGTTGGGCTTGGTTTTCATTTGGGCCACACCGGATTGTAGGATTGGATTTGGGTAGGATTAATAACACAAGGGTCCATTTGGTTTTATTAGTGTAATAAGCCCAAGGACTAAAATTGTAGTTTCTGAAATCTTGAGGGACTGAACCTGAAATATTTCAAAAGTATTCACAAGGACTAAAATTGTTAAGTTAGATAAACCAAAGGACCAATATTTCATTTTATTACAATTTTCAACACCCGGGGACCATTTATGTAATTTTCCAAAGTTTAGGGGGTTAAATTGTAATTTCCTCAAAGTTATCAAAATAGTTCCAAATTGTAAATTCATGAATAGTACAAGGGTATATTTTGTAAAATTTCCATTTTGAATACCCAGGACCATTTTGCCAATTTTGTAACTCAAGGGTAAAAGTTGCCATTTTGTGTAAACTTTCATCCAGGATCATTTGTGAATATTTTTGGTTTCCCAAGGACTTAAGTTGACTTTTCATCATTTAAAACATTTAGGACTAGTTTTGACAATTTGAGTAACTTCGTGGATGAAATGACAATTGTTGTGAAATTGATCATTTTTCACTTGTTTTTCAATCCTTTGTACTCAATCACATAAAACACATTTTATGAATTTGTATCATTTGAGAGTCATTTGTGTTTTTGGTTGTTTTTGGGTTTATATAATACAAATATATGCAGATTTAGACACATATCAAATCCCCACACTAAACTATTGCTAGTCCCTAACAATCTTTTATTTAAAACTTAATGGATTTGAAAACTCTTTACCAAAAGCCATCACTCGAGTAGCCAAATGTTTCAGCCAAGTAAGAACCTTGGTACATCGATAACCAAATGATTTTGAGCAAATCATAAGCTTTCAACGGATTTGATTTGTCTTTACCGTAAGCCGCACTTTCCGGACTAGCCAACTCTTAGATAAATTATCAATATTATCTTTAAGTGAGTCAATACCAATTATGGATTTTCAATCGCCTTTACCACAAGCCATAAACTTGCGGGCTAGCCAACTTTTCACTAGTTTAAAGATATGGTGAGTTGAACACCATACAATTTTAGGCAAATTGCAAGCCATAAACGATTTGAGATATCTTTACCAAGAGCCGCTTTGCTCTCGGATTAGCCAATCCTTGTGGGTTAGACATGGTGGATGATTACCATTTGTTGTGTTTAGTACATAGTACTTCCACTAATAAAAATTTTAAAATTTGGCCATTTTGGGGAAAAAGGGACTAAAGGGTACATTTATGATCAAATTCGCGAATTTCCCCCACACTTAGAAATGAATATTGTCCTCAATATTCAAAGTACCGGTCATTATGCCGAAACTTAGAATGTAAAAAGATAACATTACTAGCTAAGTGTAAAACACAACAGCTTATTCTCTTTTAATATTTACAATTTTCATTCATTTTAAAATCTATAAACAACATGTGGGGCATCTCCCCACACTATGTGGTACACACGGGTGAAAACCCATGTTTTAGCTACTTTTTTTGATTACCGAGTCGCTAGCTTGACTCGACCCGAATTAATTTGTTCATGGGAAGTAAGTGGAAGAGACAATCTCCATCTGACTTTCATTCAAAATGTTTGTATAAACATCAAGTACGTGAAAGTTCCACACCGATGAGATATAGATAGAACCGCTCAAAATGATAAATGAAATGCCGGGTCAAAGATAATGTCTTCATTCCCGAAGGAGTGAAGAACAGAGGCCACCGGATAAGTAAAAAGAGAAAGAAAGTCATGATAAAGATCATGATTAACTCATCATCACTCACGTGAGAATTCATGGTAGCATGAATTTCATCTTTAAGCTCAATTGGTCTAGACATATCCCGGGCGTGTCTAGATCAAAATAGAAGTTATCATACTCCTAGAGATATGATATGCGTGAGTTCACGTGGAGAACTCTCAAAGGAAAATGATTCATATTCGTGATTGATTTGACCGAGTTCACCTGGGAACTCATCAAAAGTAAATGATTCATAATCGGGAGAGAATTATGAGAATGAGAAGTGGTAATACCACTAATCTTCTCCCATATG
This sequence comes from Chrysanthemum lavandulifolium, assembly GCA_022545495.1. Classification (NCBI taxonomy): domain Eukaryota; kingdom Viridiplantae; phylum Streptophyta; class Magnoliopsida; order Asterales; family Asteraceae; genus Chrysanthemum; species Chrysanthemum lavandulifolium. The sequence continues at coordinate 261,051,842 of CM040241.1, read as the reverse complement.
ATCAAAATAGAACGCTTGCACCGGGAATAGAATCATTGAAGAAAAGTTTACTATCCTCAAAGGGGATAGGATATGAAGTAGGCTTTTCATCAAAAGCCTCGATTCTAGAAATGAGAAGATTAACATTAATAATGTAAGACGAAGAGCTTGCCTTGGATTATTTCTTCTTCATTCTCTCCTAAGTCGACTAGCTCGTAAGGTAATTCCTCCATATAACCGATGTCTCCACAAGATAAAGAATAGTCCTCATCGTAATCGTGAGAACATCTCAATATGATCATTTTGGAAGACAAGAGAGTAGGATATCACACAAATGCTCGAGAATTCCTGTGACTCTCTAGGATTGGGACAAGGTCCTTAACACTAGACTTTATGAATTCGTCCGATTCCTTTTCGTGAACAAGGTCAAGATGCTCGCCTCCATGCTCGGAGAGCGAGTGAACCTCGGGTGTGATAGCGAGATCGAGGAGTTGAGAAGGACTAGCGCTATGGATTCTACAAGTTCCATTATTTCTATCGCTAGTGATTCAAATATATTCTTTTCTCCCCGTATTTCCACCCGATGGAATCTCAACCGATGAACTTGATGAATAAAATTGTAGAATATCAGGGTATCTTCTTCATCATCGCCATCGTGAATGAAATGGAATTGAGAGCTAGATTTGAATGCTTTTGTAGTGCAATTGATTCCCAACAAGTGTTTTCAATGGCAACTGGGAATCTAATTTAGCATCCCGCTCTTCAGCCTAACAAAACTTCCATGGATTTTTCATTTGGATTATCTTGGGAGGACATAGCCGACTCCTCCTTAAGTTCTTTTAATAACTCAAGACTCTTCAAGAGAAGGTCCGCTGTAGTTTCATGAGGAGTTGCTTGAATCATTTGGCATCGTGGAGGTTGGTCTTGATAATGAAGAGTCGAATTGTTACAAGGAAATGGATTCCTGCTTGACAATCCGAGCTAGAGCGAGGACCTCCACAATACTCACAACAAGAAACCGATGCGGCCGTGAGTTATGTGTTGTTGTCATAATTGTTATCGTGAACTTGCTCATAGACAAGCACGCTTTCGATTGACAATCGAATCAGAGTGTGAACCACCACAATACTCACAACAAGAAATCAGCCGAGTCTCACAAAGTGGTAGTCGATGGAATAAATCGGTTGTGTTATGGTAGGAATAGGGATCTTGGTTATGATGAGACTGCTTTCGATTCCACCATGCTACAACTGGGCAATTACCACCATTATAAGGACCACCACACCATTGACAATCAAGAAGGTGAGGATAAGACATAGAAAGAATCAAATGGTTCTAGAGGGTAAGAAATGAAGAATCAAAGATGTGAGAGGGTAAAGATGGATATTTTTGGATTTTGAATAAACATTTTGAAAAACAAAGGATGAAAATATTTTGGATTTTGTGTTTGTTGAAAACTTGAATAAAAAATGTTTTGGTGTTGTTAACACTTTAGGAAAAGTGTTAATGTACTTTTTGATTTTTAAAAACTGCTTACAAAAATGTGGTATATGTGCAAGCACGGTCCGAAATGCTTAAAACACGCTTCACCTCCCGCAGCAAGCGCCAAAATTTTATATGTGCTAAACAACAAGTCTAATAGACTTAAAACAATTTTAAACACAAATGCAATTAAGATCGAGGAATATAGGGAATTCACGGTCGTTAAGTCCCACGGAGGATGAATTGGTGTTTAAACAACTTCAGATGATAGAATGATCACTAAGGATAGTGATCAGTAAGGATATCGATGGAAAATTATCTAAAGAAAAGATTTACAAATAAAAGCGACTTAAATGCAAATTAAAAAGATTAAAAAGTTAAAATCTATTAAATAAACGCTATCACTATTTTTACAAATCGATGAACGTTTATTTTATAAAACAAAATAACTTAAATAAACTATTTTAATCAAAACGTAAACTTAAATTATTTAAAAACGTTATTTAAAACGGAAACGAGCGTTACGTTTAAAAATTACGCTGGAGCGCAAGCAAAAACGTAAATTTTATGAAATAAAAGGCCTACAAGTGTAAAATCAATTTTCTTACAAAATATATGTTAAAAGAAAATTTTAGAAAAAAAATTTATATTTTTTGACTTTTATATTTTTATTATGATTTAAATAAGTTTTTACACTAATTAAATGTTAAAAATACTAAAACTATTAGGAAAAATCCAAACTTTTATAGAAAATACTTTATACTAATACTGATTTAAGAAAATAGAAAACTTGAAAAAGCTACTTTGAATAAGCTAGAAATAAGCTTAAATGTTCGATTAAGCTAAATGAGACAAGAGGGCTTATGTATTTGATTATGCAAAGCATGACAAGAAAGACCAAGGGCGCTATTGGTTCCGTGTACCCCTCTTGTCACTCTCAAAAGGTCGAGGTCTCGAGTGTTCGAGCTGCCTCCACCCTTTTTGCAAAACATTTTTATTTTTGAAATTTTCTTTTTACAACTTATTGAATACAAGTAAATAAGCACTTTTCTCAACTGCAACTCTTTATGAAAAACACTGATAAGCACAGAAATAAGCTAAGATCACAACAGTAAGCAAAAATATAGAATAAGCACAAGCTTAAGTTATTATGGCTAACAAGCTATGAAATAAGCACAAATGACTAAGAGTGAACTACATAACTGTTAATATGCTATTTTTACAACTGAATAAGCTCAAAAACTTGGAAATAAGCACTAAGCAAAAACTAAATAAGCACTTAGTCTAAACTGGTTAAACACAGTACAATGTTCAGTTTCTAGGCAACCTTTAAGCTAACAATTAAGCACTAGAATAAGCTACAAGATGAAAATGAAAACTGCAATGCCTAGTTAACCAAGTGAGCTTTACAAAAATCTAATTTACAAGGATTGGCTTATTCTAATAAGCTTATGAGAAGCTTATTAAGAAACTGAAAAACCATGATTACTAGATGTACACAGGAAATGGACAAAATAAAAAAACACTGAGCAAACCTAGGAAATAAGCTAGAAATGGAAAAACCAAACTTGGATCCTTGAGACATCTAGGTGAGCTTCTCAAAAGCTAAGTTTCACGAATTGTTAACTAATAAGCTCTTTGAGAGCTTATAAAATAGATTACCAACACCGTGAATGTGACACTATATTGTTTTACTAGGTACTTTTAGCTTAATTTTAAGTACTTATATAAGCTTGAAAATGAAAACAAAAGCTGGACTAAGCAAGTTGACCAGCTGAGCTTTTCAAAAAGCTAAAAATCTAACTGTCTAGTCTACTATAGAGCTTTTGAAAAGCTTGTGAAAAAACTGAAAAATCACTGAGTAAAACTTATTTGAATGCTGAATGAAATGGGACAAGCTAAAAGCCATGAGCAGGCTTATCAAACAAGCTTCAAAATGATAAAACAAACTTGAGACCTCTAGATGACTAGGGTGGCTACCCAAAGAACCAAAGATCAAAAGATTTGGTCAACTAATAAGCTATTTATGAGCTTGTGAAAGTGGTGGTAAAAACTGTGCACAGGGGAGCTTTTGACTTTAAAGTAACACATACAGTTTGACTTTTATGAACTTCCCATTGATTTTATAAACACTGAGACTGCGTAACATATTTCAAAAATGCCTTAGGATCAAATAATTAGTTGATTATTGTTATTATTAGTTACGTAAATCTATGTATATTTTTTATTTAACATTTTTATAACGATATATACTCTAAATATCCAAAAATAAGATTCATTTTCAGTTTTTTTATAGGTAAAAGAATATTGTCTACTAGCAATAATCACTTCAATCACAAAACTAAACAACCCCATTTGGTCATTTGGCCTCATACGGATGGGCACATACACTTGACTTATTTAAGCTATTCAGACTCACAGCAGAGTTAAGCACAACTGATATCAAAATCTAACAAGCCCATAGTCATAAAGAAAAATAAAGGTAGGACTAGATTTTCAATTTTTTAAAGGTAGGACGATCCTCGCCTCGCAAGGCCGGAGGTCCTTTTCTACCTTTGGTAGAACCGAAGCAACCTCTACCTTAGGTAGGGGTAAGGTCGTTCACGCCTCAACCTCCCCATACACCATGGAAGACGGTATTGGGACCCATAACCCGTGGAAGACGGTATTGTGAGTTACTTTACTTTTACTTTTACTAGATTTTCATTCACATTTCGATGATATACCCAGCCATTAACCCAAGTTTGAATAATTTGTTTTGCAAATGAATTACCATAACATCAGACAGATGCATAGCTCCAGTGATCCTAATTGTTCTCTAGTGGTATCTTATATTTCAGTTGTGAATTATCCTTACCAGGAACGTGTTTTTCCAATGATAAACCAACCCAGGCCCCTGCTCAAGCTATGACACATTAAGCTTAAGCTTCTTCATCTTTGTGATCTTTTTGTAGGTATGACGTTTTGGTGATTATAGATACCAATATGATGGTAATGTATTAATTTTTGTTATATCTCAAATGAACATTTTGAAATAAGCGGCTTTGTGCGCTTTTTGTTTCGCCAAAATGTCGAAAAGCATAATCATTTGGATAATGTAAAAAGCTGCAGATGCTTAAAACTAAGTGTCACACCCCAAATTACCTGCTTTGCAAATAAATGGAATTCGGGATTGATGTCATAGCATCACGATTCTAGATATATTGAACGACCTAAAGTGTCGTTTGAAAAGAACATCGTTGATTTAATAAAACAATCGAGTTTACAAAGTATAAGTCCCAAATGAAAATCAACTTGCGGAAATAAGTTTAGTACAAGTCAAACGATGTTTTAAAGTGTATCAATCCCATGTGAGACGCGTCGTCACCGCGACTCTATGATATGTCCACATGCATGCCATGAAGTGAATGTCTTAGTTACACGAAAATACATTGCTAAAAGTGTCAACACAATGGTTGAGTGAGTTCATAGAGTTTATGTAAATGTTAATACGACTACCACAAGTATAAATTATGTATGACAATGATGTCACAAAATGATGTTACAATTCCTTAAGCACATGACAATCAAGCTCGATTGCTCATGATGTTCGCCCAACAGAGTGTCTTGCCAAACAACTCAAATAATGTTTATGAAATGAAATGCATCCAGATGACTAGTTGGGATCCACCAACCCGGATGGAGGCGTCACCCTCGATAGATCTATCCACTCACCCACGCTTCTAGGAAATTAACGGTTCATGCTTATGAAATGGGGACATTTAACTGGCAATGCGGTAACTTAAGCAATACAATGAATTTGACATACTTGGTAGCGTAATAAAAATGGTGTGCAATGTATTCTCCCCCGTAGGTTTGAAATAAAGTAAAAACTTGAATAAAATCGGGGCTATGAAACTCACCTGTTGCAATGATTATGATGACAAAAGTGGATACACTGAAATGTAGCGTGGTACTTTACCCTTGACCTATTATGAATGATATGATACGTAATGAGTTATGATGTAATGTTATGCATGCATTTCAGTATGTTATTTATACCATTTGTGACTTTTGAAAATAATACTCTTCATTTAAAAATACTCTTTTGACGTCTTGACCATTCTTAAATTACTTTACAAGTATTTACGCCGAAATGTCATCCTACAACAGCTTCTTAACGATTTATTGTGAAATTATAACTTTTAAGTCAGTAAAATAATGTCCTTGGAAATTTCATGAAAGTGACAAAATGGCCTCAAAAGCTAGTCGTAAATGGTGTACGTCGAACGTTAGGAAACGAACTCAACGGTTTTGGAAAGCTTGTATCAAAATCTCAAAGTTTTGTCATTTAAGTTTTATCCTAGAGGTCTCGTTCATAGGAAAAATATAGGTTAACTAGGGTGATTTTGTCCAAAATGTAGTTTAAAAGTGAATTTCGGCAAAGTTTAAACAATCAGAATAATTCATTACGACTCGCTATACAAACGGTTGGTTATTTTGAAAATATGCTTGATGATCTCGCTTTTATTAGAAGACATCTCGTTACAAAAAGTTCCACGTCATCGTTAAAAATAGCCTTCAATATGGTCACTTGTTTACCGTAACACTTGTCTAATAAAAATAATATAGTTTTTCAAATAATAAAGTTACGGCAATTTTATGAAAACGTGTATATTTTAAGTTCTACAAATCCGTTTTCACGTATTATACGTCCTTAGCTTCGTATCAAAGTATACTAATATATTTTTGATAAGTCGAAATAATTTATAAAGCTTAAGACTCGCTTTTGACTCGTACAAAACGAAAGCAGTTATTTAAATTTTGAATATATATATTTCGTCGTCAAACTTGAAAAATTCATAACTTCTTCGTTATAGTCTCCTTTAATCCGTTCAAGCGCCACGGATTCGCTTTTAAAGTATATTTTCTAAATATCTAGGCCAAAATTTTATGTCTACGGTCGGTTTTCCAGAATTACAAAATACGATCAGACCCTTTTTAATACTTTTCGAAGAGTTTTTCTCGTACTAAACCTATTCCAATCCCTTCAAAACAACTCGAAGCTTATTCTAATCCTACCATACACCTTCTTAGGGTGTCATGGGTTCCTAAACATCATCAAGACTAATGTATAACAAGGGATAAATTATAGGATGACTTATATATGTATAATTCTAAAACAATGTAAAAATGGTATAAATATCCATAAGTCTTGCATGCTTTGCTCAAAAATGATGAAATAGATATGAAATGATAATGAAAGATGTAAAATGAAAATGATATGCTTACTAGTTTACTTGATGAGGTGATTAGAACAAAGGATTAAACCTAAACACCCTAGGTTTTTATTTCAAAACCTTGATTAAGAGTGTAACTAGATTGTTAAAACTTGATCTTGGAAAAACTTTGATGAAATCTCCTATCCCCTTAGGTTGGCCGGTTCTTGGAGGAAGAACAAGAGAGAAAGATTTTTGAATTATTTTGATTGAAGTGTGAAAGTGAGTTAGAGTGTAGATTTCAATATGTAAGAAAAAAATCACCAACCCATTTAATGCATCACCCTCCCCTCTTGGCCGGTTTTGGGGGGGGGATGTATCTCTCAAATACATTTTTTTTTCTTTTATAATGTATATAATGTAAAATGTGTAAATAAAATGTATAGGTAAGAATAACTTGTAAGATTGTATATACATTTGAGTAATTAGGGTAGTTTTAGCTAAAAGTAATTTTTAATAGATCAAAGTAAAGTATAATGAGATCATAAAAATTGTAAAAATACATTTCTTGCAAAATTTGAGTGATATAATAATTATCGTGTAGTTTTTAAGAAAAGCGTCGTAATAATATAAATTTAACGATTTATATACAAAATAAATTTAAAACACTAGGTAAACTCAAAATATTATTTTTATAAACTAAATGTAAGTATAAAAATATGTCGGGATAGTTTTTGGAAGTATCGGATTAAACGTTCAAAATAATAATTTACGCGATAGCGTTTATTTAATATGAAATTTACGCGTTCAAGGTGAAATGCAAAATCATGAATGAACTGATATGATGAAAATGATGCTAATGATATGTAGACTAAACTTAGTCTATATGAAATATCCGTGATGATATGATCATGAATTCGCCGCTAAACCATTAAGGTTACGCGAATTTGGAACACGTAAACCTAGTTTACGATAAATGATGAAATTGTGAAGCATGAATTGTTTTGAGAAATGACCTGAAATTGCGAGTTGTCACATTCGCCCATCAAAAAGGAATTCACACGAATTCGCCTAAATGTTAGTCTATCGAATTTTTTTTTTTTTTTTTTTTTGAGTTTGTGATGAATATCGAGGAGAGAAGACATGGAGAAGTGTCATTACGGTTGTCGATGATTGAGGCGCACAAAACATCGTAGTAGAGAAAATATTGGGTGAGTATCTCCGATGAGTAACACTTTGACTTTGAAATATGTGAAGATTTTGCTTGCACTAAGATTTATAATTAATCGCTCCCAACATAACATGATCCTCCGAATTAGACATAGTTAGCTAGGCTATGTATAATTAAGGAACGATGATGTGACGTCGTTTAGTTGTTATAACTCTCGATGTTTACAACGATTTAACTGTGGTCGTTAAAATGATAGTTAAAGTAAAAGGAATTAAAATTCTCGTGAGTAATAACAAATCGGAAAGAAAATAAAGTACGATAGATGAGAATATTTTACAACGAGTGGTTTATCAAAAGTATTACATCTTAAGTTATAAAGATTCGGATCGATGGAAAACATAAACTTAGTACGACATAGTACATAAGGAGAAATAAAATCGTTAGTTTCGAACTTCTTTAGTCTTCCGCCGTTGATACCTTGACGAGCTTCTTCCTCCTCCCAACATGTATGCATTCCATGAGCACCTTCAACTTGTTGACCTTGGTTCCGGGACATTGGCTCGATAGTGTCCTTGCTCCCCACATCCGAAGCATGTAATTATAGTTTTACCTCTACAATCCACAGCGAGGTGTCCTAATTTTTGGCACTTATGGCGACTTGGCGTGGCAAAGACCGAGTGATGAAACTTACATCTAGTACATAGTGGGTGTGTTCCAAGATAACCTCTGCTTTCTATTGGCGCAAAGAACATAAACCATAGTAGCTTCTTGCCTTCTATTCTGTTGTTGATGATGGTTAGTGTTACGGTTTTGGTTGTTGTTGTTATAACCTCCTTGGTCGTTTTCCCATTTCCTTTTGTTGTTGTTGGTTTGATTGTTGTCGTTGTAATTATTGTCGATAATGTTTTCCCTCTTCACAACTTGAGCCATGAGTATTTGAGTCATCCGGGCAGGTTCTTCAATTGTTTGTGGATCGAAAGGAGTTACATCTCCTTGGATACTTTGTGGAAATCCTCCAATGAAATTCTCCAATAGTTTCTCATTGTCCAAACCATAGTGGACAAAGAACGACCAACTCTTGAAATCTTTTGATGTAAGCAAGTCTAGCAGCTTTCAAGAAGATTATGGCCTCGGCGAGGAGTAGCTACCATTGCTCGTTCTTTCCTTAGTGCCTCGGATATACTATCCTCTACGTACTTTTGGATAGCAGCTGGTGTCATTTCTAGTGCAGCTTTCTTCGGCGCCATAACTCTTCAAAATAAAAGGAAAAATGAGACGTAGTCAAATCCTATGTTAAGAATAAGCGCTCTAAAGAGATGTGATAGAAGGTGATAAGTTTGGGATTATGTTTCAAAATGATCGACGGGTTCCCAACAGATGGGTTATGAGATGTCGTAAGTGCTTCAAATGTATGATGGTTTAGTGACTTAGTGTGTGAATGGCGTGTAACTCGACATGTTAGTGGTGAAACAAAGGAGTGAGAGTGACTTTGCCCTACTTAAAGGTTTTATCTCGGCATTCGACGTTATCGGTGATAAGTCAACTGATATTAAAATTGCGATAGGGAATGACAAAGCATTCACCACATTAGAGTATGAGGAAAGGATAATGGGATGGGTATTTAAGGGCATCCATGTGACAATCGATTTGAAATGAAAGTAAATAACTCGAAAATGTACGATAAATCGCATGCAAAGTGAACATGCACCTATGATGAAATGATGAGATGCTATGATGATGTAGTTATAGTCTAGGTCAATGATGCAACCTAGTTCTCTATAATCAAGCTCGATGCCAATCTGTCACACCCCAAATTACACTTTTGCGGTGGAATGGAATTCACGGGATTACCGTCATAGCATCACGATTCTGAGATATATTGAACGACCTAAAGTGTCGTTTGAAAAGAACATCGTTGATTTAATAAAACAATCAGAGTTTACAAAGTATAGGTCCCAAATGAAAATCAACTTGTGCGGAAATAAGTTTAGTACAAGTCAAACGATGTTTTTAAAGTGTATCAATCCCATGTGAGACGCGTCGTCACCGCGACTCTATGATATGTCCACATGCATGCCATGAAGTGAATGTCTTAGTTACCTGAAAATACATTGCTAAAAGTGTCAACACAATGGTTGAGTGAGTTCATAGAGTTTATGTAAATGTTAATACGACTACCACAAGTATAAATTATGTATGACAATGATGTCACAAAATGATGTTACAATTGCTTAAGCACATGACACAAGCTCGATGTTCATGATGTTCGCCCCAACAGAGTGTCTTGCCAAAACAACTCAAATAATGTTTATGAAATGAAATGCATCCAGTATGACTAGTTGGGATCCACCAACCCGGATGGGCGTCACCTCGATAGATCTATCCACTCACCCACGCTTCTAGGAAATTAACGGTTCATGCTTATGAAATGGGGACATTTAGCGGCAATGCGGTAACTTAAGCAATACAATGAATTTGACATACTTGGTAGCGTAATAAAATGGTGTGCAATGTATTCTCCCGTAGGTTTGAAATAAAGTAAAACTTGAATAAAATCGGGCTATGAAACTCACTGTTGCAATGATTATGATGACAAAAGTGGATACACTGAAATGTAGCGTGGTACTTTACCCTTGACCTATTATGAATGATATGATACGTAATGAGTTATGATGTAATGTTATGCATGCATTTCGTATGTTATTTATACCATTTGTGAGTTTTGAAAATAATACTCTTCGTCGAAAAATACTCTTTTGACGTCTTGACCATTCTTAAATTACTTTACAAGTATTTACGTCGAAATGTCATCCTACAACAGTTTCTTAACGATTTATTGTGAAATTATAACTTTTCGTCGTAAAATAATGTCGTTGAAAATTTCATGAAAGTGACAAAAATGGCCTCGAAAAGCTAGTCGTAAAATGGTGTACGTCGAACGTTAGGAAACGAACTCAACGGTTTTGGAAAGCTTGTATCAAAATCTCAAAGTTTTGTCATTTAAGTTTTTATCCTAGAGGTCTCGTTCATAGAGAAAAATATATGTTAACTAGGGTGATTTTGTCCAAAATGTAGTTTAAAAGTGAATTTCGGCAAAGTTTAAACAACCGTAAATAATTCATTACGACTCCGCTATACAAACGGTTGGTTATTTTGGAAAATATGCTTGATGATCTCGCTTTTATTAGAAGACATCTCGTTACAAAAAGTTCCACGTCATCGTTAAAAATAGCCTTCAATATGGTCACTTGTTTACCGTAACACTTGTCTAATAAAAATAATATAGTTTTTCGTAAATAATAAAGTTACGGCAATTTTATGAAAACGTGTATATTTTAAGTTCTACAAATCCGTTTTCTACGTATTATACGTCCTTAGCTTCGTATCAAAGTATACTAATATATTTTTGATAAGTCGAAATAATTTATAAAGCTTAAGACTCGTTTTTGACTCGTACAAAACGAAAACAGTTCTTTAAATTTTCGAATATATATATTTCGTCGTCAAACTTGAAAAATTCATAACTTCTTCGTTATAGCTCGCTTAATCCGTTCAAGCGCCACGGATTCGCTTTTAAAGTATATTTTCTAAATATCTAGGCCAAAATTTTATGTCTACGGTCGGTTTTCCCAATTACAAAATACGATCAGACCCTTTTTAATACTTTTCGAAAAGAGTTTTTCTCGTACTAAACCTATTCCAATCCCTTCAAAACAACTCTGAAGCTATTCTAATCCTACCATACACCTTCTTAGGGTGTCATGGGTTCCTAAACATCATCAAGACTAATGTATAACAAGGGATAAATTATAGGATGACTTATATATGTATAACTCTAAAACAATGTAAAATGGTATAAATATCCATAAGTCTTGCATGCTTTGCTCAAAATGATGAAATAGATATGAAATGATAATGAAAGATGTAAAATAAAATGATATGCTTACTAGTTTACTTGATGAGGTGATTAGAACAAAGGATTAAACCTAAACACCCTAGGTTTTTATTTCAAAACCTTGATTAAGAGTGTAACTAGATTGTTAAAACTTGATCTTGGAAAAACTTTGATGAAATCTCCTATCCCCTTAGGTTGGCCGGTTCTTGGAGGAAGAACAAGAGAGAAAGATTTTTGAATTATTTTGATTGAAGTGTGAAAGTGAGTTAGAGTGTAGATTTCAATATGTAAGAAAAAAATCACCAACCCATTTAATGCATCACCCTCCCCTCTTGGCCGGTTTTGGGGGGGGGATGTATCTCTCAAATACATTTTTTTTTCTTTTATAATGTATATAATGTAAAATGTGTAAATAAAATGTATAGGTAAGAATAACTTGTAAGATTGTATATACATTTGAGTAATTAGGGTAGTTTTAGCTAAAAGTAATTTTAATAGATCAAAGTAAAGTATAATGAGATCATAAAATTGTAAAAATACATTTCTTGCAAAATTTGAGTGATATAATAATTATCGTGTAGTTTTTAAGAAAAGCGTCGTAATAATATAAATTTAACGATTTATATGCAAAATAAATTTAAAACACTAGGTAAACTCAAAATATTATTTTATAAACTAAATGTAAGTATAAAAATATGTCGGGATAGTTTTGGAAGTATCGGATTAAACGTTCAAAATAATAATTTACCGCGATAGCGTTTATTTAATATGAAATTTACGCGTTCAAGGTGAAATGCAAAATCATGAATGAACTGATATGATGAAAATGATGCTAATGATATGTAGACTAAACTTAGTCTATATGAAATGTCCGTGATGATATGATCATGAATTCGCCGCTAAACCATTAAAGTTACGAGAATTTGGAACACGTAAACCTAGTTTACGATAAATGATGAAATTGTGAAGCATGAATTGTTTTGAGAAATGACCTGAAATTGCGAGTTGTCACACTAAGTAGATAAGCGTGAGAAGAGAAAAAGTAAGCAATCCAAAACACCCCCTTAGTATAATGGGTCTTTAACCTTGATTAATTTGGATACAAAATTGAATGGTGATCGGGGTGTGTGAGAGATTGTTACATTAGTATTGTAATTTGATGTATTTTATCTTTTAACTATGGTGAAAACCGTGTTGTTGGATCACATCTTATGTGGGTACCTATTTATGTCGAAAGAAGTGATCTTTTGATCTCCGAGATTGGTAACCGATCGCTGGAATAAAATGAAGTAATTCGGATTCTCTTTTCCGGGTTCTTCGAGGCATGGTGTCCTATAAACAAGACGGATTATCCATATAACGCACATTTGTTAAAGGTTTTTTTTTTTTTTTTTTTTTTATTATTATATCAAGTTCGTTACATTTTCATTTAGTATTTAATCTTTTATGTTTATATTGCTATATTTTTCTTTAAATAAAGATGCTCAAAAACGTAAGACAAGAGCGACCAAAAGGCACTGGTGCTAAAGCTGATGTTAATGGTTATATATGGGACCGAGCAGTTCCTATTAACGTTGGTCTTGTGATGCAATACCCTTCGCGGGGTTGTGAAGGTGCACCTTATGTATATGCACAACTTTCAAGTGGATTTAAAGAAGCTAATGTGGCTGCTGATGAAGGATCTAGAATTGGAATTAAAGGGTCGGGAATTATGAGCTAAGTTAGTGTTAGTTGTAGCATGGTTGTACCAAAGTAGCGGAAATGCAAGTATGCAGATTAGTCTCCACGAGCCGTGGTTTTCTACTCTTATTCGGTAATTAATTGATTAGACACTCAAGTATTCTTATAGGATATTTGAGTTTCTTGATGTATGTATTTGGGCTGAATATTACAACTTAAAGTCACAAATCGAGTTCTTATTTTTCGGATAAACAAGTTTTGTTTTTAATTTTATGATTTGTTTAAGGGTCATATAATCGGTATATACCAACAACAACACATCTGAAATGAACATCCACTCACCTACTTAATTCTTACGTTTAACAATAGACAAGGATCAACATCTGCAACTTTCCAGATGGAGATATTTTATGGTGGTCAAGCTCATGACTGTGATGACGTGCAAGATGGTGAGTTTTATGCTTTGCTTCTTTTGATTCGTTCAACACGAAAAGATATCCGTGCAATTATAATATGATTCTTATTCCTAGATGAACTAATATGAGCTTTTATCCAAAACTCATTCTCTTACGAGGCAATCCCTAGCGGTTTTGATGCTTTTAGGAATGAACAAAACATTTGTTTGTTTCGAGACAAATGCAATATTGGATATGGTTTGGATCACGAGGCGGTGCATGGTCAACAAATCTTTCTCCAAATTCGGTAGTAAAACCACCGGTGGTGAAACTATTATGATGAATGGTGAACCCATTAACTCGGTTTGCCATTTAGAAATGTGCGTGGAAGAGTATATGATCTTGGGAATTCAGCGATAAATGTCTTTGCTTCTGGTAAAGTTTTCTAATAAAGTACCAGTCTATTATGCAAAGAAATTGCCGATAATTTGTGTCGTTATCTAAATCTACAAGTAGTTTGTTTGACATTCAAAATTCAAAAATATTTCATCAATGCAGGAGGCCACAAAGTTTTAAATGATGGATGTAAGAAGACCGGTAGCTAGGTGTTGCAAAAGCAATCTTGAGAAATTGTGAGGGTCATCTACAAATATTAAAAACATCAATCATTTTGTTTTCTTTACCTCAAGAAGTCTTACCTTTCTTGAAAATGTCATAGTTAGGCGTGAGATGGTTGTGTTTTGCGGACTTGCTTGGTATTATTAAACAGATCTCAATCCTTTGTTTGGTATAAGACACCGATTGTGCTTCTCTAGGCTTGCAATCAACCGCCATGTCCATTCGAGCAACAAATAAATGTTGATGAGCAGTGCATGCGATCACAGTGCGATGGTAGTGCCATGCTTTCGAACTTCACACAGTCAGTAAGGCTTCTAAGCTTAAAATCCAATGAATTTAACTTCGACTTTAATCTTACATTTATTTTATTCTATCAGATCATATTTCTTAGATTCACCAATAACTATATGTGAGGAAGTAACGTAAGTAATATGCATAATCTAGCGTCGTCTATTATAAGAAAGATTAAATTATTGTATTAGTGTTCACCTTTTTTAACATAAATTTACTAAAGTGTTACTCCGTAGTAACGTAAGTAATATGCATAATCTAACATTCTAGCGTCTTCTATTAACATCGAAATATATACTCAACTTTATGATACATGATTATGGTGTTATTAAAGTGATTAATGATTATAAATAATGGTGACTGAGGCAAGAGTGCCAAATTTGGACTGCCATGGTTGTGTTTGAAGCTCAAAGGGTTCTTTATAAGCTTTCAAGTTGTCAAGCAGAGGAGTATAATGCCTACAAATTTCCTTAAAGAAAACAAAAATTCCTTTGTGATGTGTGTTGTGTATGGCTTAAGTTTGTTCAACCATACTTGATGGATTAAGTGAGTTTTGCTTCACAAGACCTAAGCGACCTTAGTATATTGCAATTACTACTCGAGTTCCCATGGGGTCACACTATGGAATATGAGATTTATAAAGTCGCGAACACCATCTTTGGTTACTTTAAGGTATAGTGTGTATGCTCGGCTTAGTCTATAAGTAATGGGTAATATTGTATAAAGTAGTAAAGAATTTTCCATTTGTCATCGTGTACTTATTTATGTATATGAGTAATTGAAAGATAATGTTATGTCTCATATTGTAAACAATAAATTCCATAATTATAGACTTCTTTTTAGCTTTGGTTTTGTGACACCGGAGAAATTGATACAGATTCTATAATAAAATAAGCGAAAGGACTTGCTATTCTTCTTGTTACTAAAGTTGGTATCATGGTGACCTACAATGTCGGTTCAGTTTGGTTGTTGCGTAAGAAGATAGATCATTGTCTTTGCCATCTGCGACTTCTACATTTGGTATGGGTTAAAAACTTAAAATAGAGCTAAAAATGGAAATGGGCCGTAAGTAGGAAAAATGTCCCTTTACGGCTATTAGTCACTATTATTAGTTTACATTCTTGAGATGAGTTTTGAGATTATTTGTATATGATTGCGTCAATTAAGACATTGTTAACTTGATACGTGCATCAATGATAGTTGCTCAAGAACTTCATTTTATTGTGAGAATATTCGACAAATGGTTTTCAAATGATGACCTCATAGTGGCTCTTGATGTATCTTACGGTGACAAGAGTCAATGAGCTTAAAGCCCTCTTGGACCACTTCTCGGACGTAACTCATTGTAATGCTACTGATGCATGCTTGAGAAGATATTTAGAAGCCCTGAATTGGAATGTAGACAAAGCAAAAAAGATGTTGGAAGAAACACTTGCGAGGAGATCAATCTATAAGCCCGAATAAATTCGTTGGGGTTAGTGATTGATGTTTCATTCATGAGTCCATGTTAATGATTTGATATAAATAGGAAAGTAGATGTGGCAAATTTTGTTTTTTAATAAATAAAAATACATTATTCAAAAATTAAAAAATCACGACGTCTTGTGGCATTATAATAGTGTTATTAAAAGGAAAAAAAGGAAATGTGCTAATTTATACTCCTCCGCCTCAAAATTGTCATTAGACAAGATTCACATGAATTTAATAAAAGCGCCACTTTAATTTTCAACCATTTAAAAGAATATTCCTCCACTAAATTCTCTTTCTTTTCTTATAAAGGAAAGTGAATGATAATTTTGAGACATCCAAAAAAGGAAATGTGGACAATTATATTGAGACGGAGGGATAAATAGTCAAAACAAGACAGCAAGACCCGACCCGTTACCCTTATCACAAAGACAAGTCAAACCCTCAAATTTGACCAAAAGACATTATATAAACTTAATTTATTTCCGTTATCTTCTTTTTCTTCCTTCGCCTCCATTCAACGGAGAGAGCTGCAACTACTTATCCCCAATTCTTTCCCTCTTATCTCCAAACAGGTATATACAGATCTAACCTTTTAGAACGTTAATTACTTTATTTTATCACTTATTTTAGCTTTTTATATGCTTATACGTGTTTAATTTGCTTTTTATATACGTGTTTATATGCATGATTTTATAGATCTGTTTTATTTTGTTTAGTTTTATAATTTTAGATGTAAATATTCAGATCTAAGCTACTAGAACATAAAGTATATTTTTTAGTAATTAAATTATAATTTTGTTTTTATAATCTATTTTTTATTATTTTCATGATTTTAAATTTTATAGTTCTTGCTGAGCTTAATTAATTAACTAAAATTTGTGCTTAAATTTTATTAATTTTGTTTCTTATTTTCATTTTGAATTTAAATCGAATTTAGCGCTTTTCGTTATGTTTCATTTCATAAATCTAGATATATACTTAGATCTAAGCTATTAGAATATAAAGTATAATTACTATGAAGTAACTTATGGTATTGTTGTTTTAATCTTGTTTTTAATTAATTTTATAGTTTTCTTAATTAAATAGAATTTGTGTTTATAAAGTAACGTGTTTATAATATGCGTTTAAATAAACGAATTTTATTTGTTACGTGAAACATCTCCATCAGCATGTACACATAGAGGATTTGTATTTATTTATGAAGACGTAACACTGATGATATAAACTAATAAACTCTCGTTTCTTACAATGGATTTGCTTAGTTTTAATTGTTTGTCATTTTGCGTTTGTATGTTTAGGAATAGGTATATCTAACTTTAATATTAATTTTGCCGGATTTGAATTATTATTTAATTAATCGGTTTGACCAGGTGCGGTTAGGCGAATCGTTATATATATAAATTAATTGGTTGTAATTTGTTATAGGCAGAGGTGTTATGAATCATTGTGGTATCCAACAGAAAACACCTTTGCTTCGCCTTGTGAAGAGATGAGGAGTGTGGTTTCAGTGACGGTGTCGTTTGATAAGAGCGAGCATATGGTTTGTCCAAAACCTAGGCGGATTGGTCTCTTCGCGCCTCTGTCAATGAGCCTGTTAGCCTTTGAGATGGCATATGTGGTAACTATTCTTCTATTTGTGTGTTTAAAGTTTCTGTATACTTTTTAATCGTGTATCAACTTTAGCCTCTTAACGTGGGAATGAATTAATAAGTCGTTAAATATTGTAGCTATCAGCGGAACCATATGAATCTAAAGCAGGGCTTGAGCTGTTGGAAATCCTATTTGAAAAGGTATTGGATTTTGTCTTTGTAGATTCGCTTGACTGCTGTTAGTGTACTCTAGGACTCTAGGTGTTGTAATGTGTTTTGTAAAGCTGTAGTTTGATAATATGCATTTATGCAATCTTTTACGTCATGCTTCGAGGGTTTCTTCGTGACACGTCGAGAAAGTAGCATATGTGACTTGTAATAAACTTGTTGCATTTTCGGAAATCTAGATTATGGATAGTGAACTTTAATTTAAGAGACAGTTGTATGTTTCGAGTCTCGCTTTTGGAAAATAAGTAACCTATGAGTGATAAACATATTACGACTATAATTTGTGTGGTTTATGTATGCTAAAAGTTGGTTTATATGTTATTTACAGGGTGGTGGTTACGCGCACCAGAGAAAACATGTACAGAGGTCGCCTATCTCCCCGTTTTCAATGGGTCACCACCATGCAGAGTATCAAACCCGTTAATACAAGACACTAGATTTGGGATAACAAGGTCACACCAGTCTCAAGACGTGCAACGATCCCCATTCCTGCATCTGGTATGTCATCAGACACCCGTCTTCAACTGAACATAAAGTAGGACCCGTCGGTGGCAATTTTGGTAACAAGCCAGCTGTTAGGATTGAGGGTTTGCTTGCCTCACTAGAGATAACCGCAACAATTGCAGCATCTCTACACTAGCCTAATTCAAACCCTTTTATATGAAATGTATCAAGTACATATGGAGTTAGCAAACCTATGTCTGAGAGTTAGTAGAGCAGGAAAAAAACAGCAAGCTGATGAGGAATTTTCGACATTATAAAGAGAATGTATATATATAAGATGTATGTAAATAAATTGTCGGCAAGTAATTAGGGTTGTTAACGAATCAAATGGAGTGAGAGTGGTAGAAATCATTAGCGAGTTTAAGAGTTTTACCCTTCTAGTGATGATTTGTAAGTATAAAAGATCAAGGGGGGATTTTCTGAATTTTAGTTTGTTTCTCTTGTTTTGGAAGTCTAAGATTGTGACTTTTTGAAGAGAAATTTGTATAAATTATAAGATGGAGCTTAGGTTTTCCTCTTAAGAGATGCAGGCGTTTTGTATCAGTTTGAGATGTATAAATGTGAATGTAAAATATCTTTAAGCTATCTTTCATTTGAAGACAATATTTTGATTTGTTGAACTTAAAGTCCAAATGCCTGTTGTCCTGTTGATATGTACAGCTTTTTTGGTTGATTACATACCTTTTAATAAAAAAAATAAAAAAATTGACATCTAGAATGGTAAATAAGGGTCTATTTTTTTTTTTTTTTTAAATGAATAAAGGATGATCTTCTTTTTGTTGATTAATTCACAGGATTTGAGTTTACTGGTTCAAATCGGGTAATGGCTTCTTATATTTTTAGAAAAGTTGGCGTGCATATAAAGTTGGATAAAAAATATCACATGTTAATGATGATAATCAGTTTTTAAGACTTGATCATCTCACTAGTTTAAAAGAATGTCTTTTCACTTGATAATTAGTCATTTTTTCATAATTACATCAATATTCTTTCAAAACTTATATATTCACAAATATGCCCAATATATAATTTAATTACTAGCATAGTACCCAAAGCAGTCGGAACAAATACTTTATAACGGTTTTTGTTTTTCTTGCGAATTGGTACTGATGGATTGGGGTTTTCGATGATTGTTAACTATGTTTAGTGGAGATGCAAGATATTGGGAGAATTGGACATGCAACAGTGGTGAAAATGTGACTTTTGCATACTTTGAAAGAAATTTGATAGGTTCTTCGTACATTTGTGTATGCAATATGGGTGTTCAAAAATCGAGAAATCGATGAACCGAGTCAACCATTCAATCTAAACCCGAAAAAACCTGAAACCCAAAAAACCAAAACCGAGAAAACCCGCTTATCACCGCTCAATTTGAGTTTTTATTTTTTGATATCCGCGATTAACTGAACCGAACCATGCTTAATACATGAAGGTTTTTTGAACTAAATATTAAAATTTTGTACAAGTATAATTATATTATTGCACTAATGTTATTGTATAACACTTTTTTCTTCCTTATGTAAACATTTCTAAACATTTATGTGTGAAAGTTGATAAATGTGAGCGTAATATTAATATTTGAATGCAATTAATCTAACAGGATAACTTTTATATGACTATTATTTATTAATTGTCATTTAATTTTACTAAAATAACATTTACGTTGTAGAACATGTTATTATTTACACGATTAAACTCAATTAAACGTTTGAAATGGTTAACCGTGACCCGAATCGCGGGTAACCGCTTATTTCGAGTACCCACTTGTCCGGTTACCCGCCTAGTACGGTTTGGTTTCAGGTAGTAAAATCAATTACCCGCCCCACGATGGATAGTTTAACTAACCGAACCAAACCGTCCAACAAACACCCCTTGTATGCGACACACGAGTTAATAACCCAATGAATATCAATATTGCTTTTGAGTTAGGTGTTTCTTTAAAGGTATGATATGTGATGTTGTAATTAAGTTAATGTAGAAGCACAAATTTATAATCTTGAAGAGTTGTATTCAATACCTTTAATGTACTTTTGGCGAAATAAGTTAGAGCTTATATTATAAGCCGGAAGCTGGAGCTTATATATTTGTAAAAATGTTTGGCGAATTTGTTAGAGCTGAAGCTTATTAATGTAAAATCGCATAAAAATACATAAAATTAAATGCAAATATATTTCCAGCTTGTACTTGATAATTCATTATATTTTGAAGCGTATTTAAGTAATTTGAGTAACTATTTTGAAAGGTATGGTTGCTGTTGTTGTATCAAGTTATGCAATATGATGCAACAATACATATTTCTATGTATTTTGCTCCCTTGGTAAGTACGTGCATGTTGTGCTATAATTTTCCAATGATCTTGCAAAACACCAAAAGCTCGTTCTACATCTTTTCTTGCACTTTTTTTTTATCTCTCTTAAAATTCCAATCAGGTTAGTCTCGCGCAACTGTATATGTTTTGACAATAGTAGCCCAAGTAGGATAAATACCGTCGGCTAGGTAATACCCGTTTTTGTTTATTTTTCCATTCACCATATATGGGACCTCAAGAGCGACATCGTGAATGAGGTCGTTAAAAAATTTGAACGACATAGAACGCTTACGTCATTATTATTTGCTCCGGCTATACAAAAAAAATGTCTGTCAAATCCACAAATCTTGTGATGCAATAACTTCAAGCATTACTTTTGGGTATCTGTAAGCCCCAAAAAAATGTCCGTCAAATGGGTTGGAGCTTATATTATAAGCCAGTAGCTGGAGCTTATATATCTGTAAAGATGTTTGGCGAATTCGCTGGAGCTGAAACTTATTAATGTAAAATCGCATAAAAATATATCAAATTAAATGCATATATATTTCTAGATTTTGATTGATAATTCACTATATTTTGAAGTGCATTTAGGTAATTTGAGTAACTATTTTGAAGGGTACGCTTGTTGTTATTGCTGTATCGATATGCAATATGATGCAATAATACACATTTTTATGTATTTTGCTCACTTGGTAAGTACGTGCATGTTGTGCGATAATTTCCCAATGATCTTGCAAAACACCAAAAGCTCGTTACACATCTTTTCTTGCACTTTCTTGATCTCTCTTAAAATTACAATCAGGTTAGTCTCGCGCAACTGTATATGTTTTGACAATAGTAGCCAAAGTAGGATAAATACCGCCATTAGGTAATACCCGTTTTGTGTGTTTTGCCATTCACCGTATATGGGATCTCAAGAGCGACATTGTTAATGAGGTTGTTAAGACAAATTTGAGCGATATAGAATGCTTACGTAATTATTTGCTCGGCTATACAAAAAATGATCACAAATCTACAGATCTTGTGATGCAACAACTTCAAGCGTTACTTTTGGGTTTGTTACCTCCCCCCACTTCTATTCCCTTTGAATTGCCCTTCTTAAATGTTTGAGCAATTCCTCCATTCTCATTACATACAGGCTATACTACCAAGCATACTCGGGAACCCATGATAATTTTCGTGTTTTTCATTTAAAATCAAAATGGCATTAGGAGATAGGTTTCTTAAATACTCCTTCGAGTATAAATTCCATATGCATTTGGTAAAAACTGTGCAAACTATCGTCCGGAACCGTCGCATAAAATTCCTCTCGGAGTATTTTTGATTATCGCTAAAATGATCAATCAAAAGGCATTGTTCAGCATATTTGTAATCCCGAGGTACACTCTTAGTGTTGAACTAGTCGCTTCGTCGTCATCGAAAGATAAATAATGTTTATGGTAGTCGTACAACTTTAACAATTTCTCGACGCGTTTTTTATCGGAATAACTCAGATCGAAAATGTATATGAGAAAGTATATTAATTAGGGAAAAAGTGAAGTGTTTTTGTTGTTTGGATGTTGAAATGTGGTTTTAATTTATTTTTTTAGTATTAAAGTAGCGTTAAATTCAAATGTTACAAAAATTAAAAATTACACATGAAATCGGTCGTTTTAAGCATAACATCGGACATATAACGCACCAAACGATGCGATATAACGGTATTATATCTACATCTCGCTTTTCTAATACCTCGTTTCCCTAGGGTTGAACATTATTGTCGCTCGGTGATCATCGACACAATGGGTAATATCGTCCTTATGAAATATACAAATAATTAACAAACCACCGTTGTTTCATAAAACTAGTTTATGTTCGTACAAAAACAATTATTAAAGTAGTTTAGTTGGAGAAATCTTCATTTTTCCAAAAATTTTCATATGAGAAGGAAAAGCGAAAATCTGTTTAATCGACTTTTTTCAATAATTTTCCAAAATATGAAATTCTCATTTTCCAATTTGTAATGAAAAATGAAAATACCATTACACCCTTCTCATTTTCGTTTAAAATAATAACACCATTTCTTTTCACCTCGCACTTTTATCACGCCTCTTCCATCCTCCACCTTCACCTTCCATCGCCGCCACCTCTCCGCCCACCGTCCAAGTTTTCAACTAAACAACTTTTCGTTTAAAACAATGAAAATATAACTCAACTAAACAGATTTTCAGATTTCAACTCTTCTGTAGAGGAGAAAACCATTCTCTCTGTGAATTTAAACGAAAAATGTGAAAAATTTTCACCAACTAACGGTACTTAAGTTTGGCAATATTAAAGTAAAAATCCAAATTTATATTTGCTATCAATTATGGCTTGATTAAGTTGTGCATGGACGGGTGTTATTCGTTAGCACCTCCATATTGAATTATAGGTGTCCATTTCAGGTTGGGTCAAATTTGTTTCACTCTAGTTTAATATGTGCGGCTACTAAAATATGTCATAAATGATCGACAACAAAAGAAACGTTTATGTCGATATAACTTTTTCGAGAGAAACATAATGGAAGATATCTTTTTTGGTATAATAATCATTGGGTTTCATAACATATTGCACAGTTCACTCTAATACTAGGAGGGTATCTCTGCGTAATGCGGTGGCGGATATTATGTGAATACATTTTGCGGCGAGCAAATATTATTCGGTTAGAAGTTTTAAGAAAAATAATTGTGCGAACGAACGAATCGTACACACTGTCTTTATTCTGATATTTTGAATTGATCTTATATAACGTCGTGTATTTAATTTCTGAAGATAACTGAATTTTAAAGCTATGTATTGGACTAATAGCAAAACTAATACAATTAATAGCAAATTTAATACAGTTTTTGTAGTCTGACTTATTATTTTGAAATATGAGACTTTTTTTTATAGTAAGTGTGTAGGCATATTTTTTAAGAATTCTTTTTCATAAAAAGTCCTAAATACATTATAAGGTTATATAGATAATCACTAAGATTGTAAGAGGAAGTTGCTGTAAGAATAACTTGCCCTCTGTTACTTGTAGGGATTGAAATAACTTGAAATCGAGCGAGAAACATGAAACTCTATTTTTGGGTGCTACGGCGAACGTGCTTATCAGGCTATAAGGCGGATTTGGTCTTAACTAGAACCTTTTCGGTTAAAGGCAAAACATCTTCACCCTACCCTGAAATATATGTAATTATGTCTACTCTATATCTTTTACATATAGTACTCCATTTTTGTTTGTATCTAAGAAATAAAACATGATTATATGATTTTTGGTTCATATAGTTTCTTTGTAAAACCGCAAATTGGGATCACGGAAGCACGTTTGAGTCTATCTATTCAAATGGGTTGGGATTTACGACAGCCTATCGTAGTAATTTATGATAACGTGTACTTTATAGGATGGTTGAAAACCTTTTTAAGTCTAGTGTATAACCGTTATTATCAATTGGGCGATTAGTTTATTGCTAAAACATCCGTTTGAGTTAATAGGCTCAAGCTCAAGTTTCATCATTCGCATTCTTCGTACATAGATCTCACTCCGCAAAACCCATGGGCGCTGGAGGGACTTTGTGGAATAAGAGCTCGGTCAGTCTTGGCTCGTCTTCACTCCAATTGGTGTCCCACTACGCCGAGAAAGTTCTTGAAATATTCCTCGCGAAGTTGAGACAATGGTTTGATCAAAAAAGGCACCCGGGGGTCATGGTGTCCCCCAATCTACACATTTTGTGGAAGTGTATAACCGTTATTTGGGTTATCGATTTTTCAAGTTATCGATAAATTACAATGGTATAAAAACAAGAATAATTCGTTTATGTTTCAAGGATTCACAATTGTAAATAGGAAACAAGATATGTTTAAGGGCATCGCGCCCAATCAAGATGGAGACAAGGACATGTTGGTTACTTGGGGGTTTAGATAATTGGGTTCGAAGTTGGGGATCCTCTCATGAACCCACCCTCTTACCAACCCTGATTGTTTGCCTTGTTATGAACTATAATAGTCGATTTAGGTCTAAAATCTACTTATGAATGTGTCCGTATAAGAGTAGTTTAGATGACACTATCTTGCTGAATGGCGTTTTGTTTTACAATTTATGTCAGTTCAACTTCAATAGGTTCTCAAATTATAAGTTTTATAAGTTGTTAAAACTAAATTTCAAAAATGATTTTGAAATCTTTATCATTGAAAAACTACTGAGTGACTGAGTCACTGAGTGGTGCTGGTGACTACTCCTTCCGTCTTAAAATTATTATCCATCGACAAAAACACACAGTTTAAGAAAAAAACATCATCATTAAAGCTCTCACTACTACTTTTTGCACAATGACAGTTTTACCCTTAACTAATTAATTTAATACTTCTTTAAAGTTTGTAATAATAAATTCAAGTGAGGGTAATATGGTAAACTTAATTTATATTCTCTATCCATTTGGCTGGAAAGAACAATTAATTCGGGACATCCCAAAAAGGAAACATTTACAATAAAATGGGACAGAGGGAACGAGGGAGTATAATTTTATCATTTGGGCTGGGCTATGATCCATGTGTTTGATAGACCATTTTTTCACAAGTTATATACCAAGACTTGTTCAATGATCCAAAAGGTGGTAAATTTTAATACAGTAGGTCTTAATATTGATCATGCTAAGTGCTAACAAGTAACAACATTTCTGGTTGTCTTAAGATGAAGTGCAAACTTCAAATCTGAACTTTTATGGTAATACAATATAACTTTGTTGATGATTCTGAGTATTGAGTTGTCGTCTAGAAGATATCAGACACGATACTGACATATATTTCCTTTCAAATGGTATGCATATTTGATAGCTTATTTGGTTTAGTTATCGAGTAGATGTTTAGTATGCATAATATAATTAACCTGAGTATTATAGTGAGCAAATAACACCTCTGGTACCACCGTTCGCCGATATATATCCAGTAGTTCGTATTATGAGAAGCGTATGTATTATTCAAACGGAAAATAAATACTCGGCAACAATTTAGCTTCCTGAAAACATGCTGGAATCCATCTACCATGAAAGAATAACTGAGATCCATAAATCTTATACATCTTCTTTCATGATTGATTAATTGGGCATGTTTAATGGCGAGTATCCATAATCCATTTAGTCATTTAACTGGAACACAACCAAAGGGCCTTTGGCCCGACGTACGTGCATAATAGTTTTGTCTTTAACTAATATGATGTGGTTCAAATCCTCCAACGAAGAAAGTGAAAGTATTGTTGTTGTGTGAAAATAAGTAGCGTGTGAGTTTGACCTTTAAAAAAAATCAATGGAAACACTCTTTTCGCCAGGTTTCATTCTCTTTCTGGATGATGGAAAAACCAGCACGCTACGGCTTGAAAGCTTACCTTATTCTCTTCTTGAGAAAGTACACCTATTGTATGACATATATATCACATTCATTTAAAAGTATAAATGTTTCAATAAATTTACTGGTATCTACAGTTCTTCTAAGTCTACTGTTAGACTTATTACAGTTGTCAAACAATTTTCCAAATTAAGCTAGTTATAATAAACACGTGAGACCTTTTTTTCTTGAAAAGGTAAATGATTCCATTAAATCACAAACCAAGATATGAAAGATGATGCCTGAATGGTTATGAACATGGGAAATGATAGAGAGCAAAATTATCACAAATTTAGACCCAATTTCAGTGGCGTCATCTTAATTATTCTGAACATGCGACCCACTTATACTACAACCTATTAGGATGACGCCACTTAATTGCGCTTAAATATGAACTAACTTTGCGCCTCTATCATTTCTCTATGAACATATACCTCATTTGCTTGACAAAATCACAAAATACGATCATGGCACAAGCTACTTTGTGTCTGGAACCCAAACGTTACGTATCCAGATGAATGAACAAAATACGAGTTTTCTTAAAATTTAGTACAAAATTTAGAACGTTACGTATACAGATGAATGAACAAAATTTAGAACGTTACGTATCCAGATGAATGAACAAAATCACAAAATACGATCATGGCACAAGCTCCATGGTTGCCAAAAAATATTAATTTTTAGTGTAAAAAAAAAATTAGAACCATTTTATTAAAGTCGTCCCATTATAAAATCAATTACCCCACCAAGATCAAACAATGTAAAAAGCAGATCTCTATCTTAATCTAAAAAATATAAGTTTTTAGTGTAAACTTTTTATGATCTTTTATTAAAGTCGTCACTAATTTTAAAAATTTTTTTGCCCCCGTCTTACTAAAATCACATGTCCGCTCATCGCTGAATATAGAAATGGATGTAATCGTACATTACAAATATTGTAGTATAATGCTAGACTATATTATATATTATTGATATTGTACTTTAGGATAT
The DNA here is from genome assembly GCA_022545495.1 of Chrysanthemum lavandulifolium. Classification (NCBI taxonomy): domain Eukaryota; kingdom Viridiplantae; phylum Streptophyta; class Magnoliopsida; order Asterales; family Asteraceae; genus Chrysanthemum; species Chrysanthemum lavandulifolium. Next base: position 261,024,662 of record CM040241.1, on the reverse strand, counting down.
ATACTCTTGGGACATACTATTCATATAGAAATTTGCCCCTAGCCCCCGCCATTTTCCAGGGAATATTTCACTGTCACACTTTTTAGGTCTAATTGCAGTTTTGTCGAGTTCTGTTCAGTATTTACAGCATTTTAAGCGTTTGATTAAAACTTTATATTCTGATTCGCGTTTCAGGTTTATAGTTTTTATAAAAAAAAAAAAAAAAAAAAAAAAAATACCACCATGAATAAAAACCATGCCTCCCAATACTACTGTACTACATGCGGTATATAGCTAGGTATCAAAGTTGATGACATACAAATAGACACTCATGAATAAATAAAAGTCGTGAGTTATTAAATACGATGGTATGTTTTATTCATCTGATTACTTTTTTTTTTTTTTTATTTTTATAATTTTGTTTATATCAAAAGCCTATAAACCTAAAACGCGAAAATCAGAATATAAAGTTTAATAAAACAACGCTTAAAATCGCTGTAAATCGTCTGAAACTGGCAAAACTCGCACAGACTTGAAAAAAACAAAAAATATTCGCTGAAAAGTTGGCGGTATAAATATAATTGTATGAATAGTGTATCCCAAATAAAAAGATTGATTGTGTGATTGTGTCCATATTTTTAGTTGATTGAATTGACTCATAGTACTAAAAAATAAAAATCAAATCAACACTTTGTACTATGATACACCTCGGGTCCTCGGCATGCGCTTGGGGTTTGTCTTTCATAGTTTTCAACATAAATCTCGTGAATGTATACAATGATATGACCACTGTTTTTTATCAATTTGAAGTTGGTTTCTAGTTCTAGACTCTCTTTTGAAAAACTTGTGGGTTCTAATTTGACTGAATACCATTTTAGTTTGTCAAAAATATTACGATTGTTTCACTCTTTTTACTGTACTGAAAAACCTCTAAAGGACATCTAAGTATCATAAATGTTAAATGCCACAGAAAGTTGGTATTTGTTATTTTCTTGAGTCATAGATTTGATGTCATCTCGAGGTGCGATTGTGTTATCCAGCTAGACTGTGAAAATCGACCCGTTCACCTGACAACGATATGTTTGAACTTGTCTGTATATTTTTAAGAGATAATTTGTGGACACTCAATTTTATTATTTCAGCACTTCATAGTACAAACGGATAAAGCGTAATGTTAAAAGCTGTACAAGTA